>JBBDGP010005678.1:0-93035 GCA_037952835.1 Lithobates septentrionalis
CCACACTCATCATCTACAGACATCCAGAGAGAGAACAACCACACTCATCACCTACAGACATCCAGAGAGAGAACAACCACACTCATCATCTACAGACATCCAGAGAGAGAACAACCACACTCATCATCTACAGACATCCAGAGAGAGAGAGAGAGGAGTGTGGTTGTTCTCTCTCTGGATGTCTGTAGATGATGAGTGTGGTTGTTCTCTCTCTCTCTCTCTGGATGTCTGTAGATGAGTGTGGTTGTTCTCTCTCTCTGGATGTCTGTAGATGATGAGTGTGGTTGTTCTCTCTCTCTCTCTCTGGATGTCTGTAGATGAGTGTGGTTGTTCTCTCTCTCTCTCTCTGGATGTCTGTAGATGATGAGTGTGGTTGTTCTCTCTCTGGATGTCTGTAGGTGATGAGTGTGGTTGTTCTCTCTCTGGATGTCTGTAGATGATGAGTGTGGTTGTTCTCTCTCTGGATGTCTGTAGATGATGAGTGTGGTTGTTCTCTCTCTGGATGTCTGTAGATGATGAGTGTGGTTGTTCTCTCTCTCTCTGGATGTTTGTAGATGATGAGTGTGGTTGTTCTCTCTCTGGATGTCTGTAGATGATGAGTGTGGTTGTTCTCTCTCTGGATGTCTGTAGGTGATGAGTGTGGTTGTTCTCTCTCTGGATGTCTGTAGATGATGAGTGTGGTTGTTCTCTCTCTCTCTCTGGATGTCTGTAGATGATGAGTGTGGTTGTTCTCTCTCTCTCTGGATATACTCCGGATCCTGTGTGGCTCCACTTCGTATCTTTGTGTTTCTCATTCACTTCCCTTTTGTTTGCTCCACATCTGTGCCCCTGCACGCTCCCTTCCCCTCCCCCTCCTCCTCCTCCCCCCCTATCAGGGAAGCTCGGAGAGGCTCATAGAAGGTGAGTGAAGCTCCCAGACACCGGCTGAGGGTGACATGTGGGGCCCCCAGAGATCGGCAATGGGGGGGTCATGTGACACCTGAGCGATCATCCCCGGTGCTGGCTGTGCAGGTGAGAGGGGTGAGGGGGGTGAGGGGGGTGAGAGGGGTGAGGGGGGTGAGAGGGGTGAGGGGGGTGAGAGGGGTGAGGGGGGTCTTTCTGCACCCTGTGTGTCGCCTCCATTCTATACATTGTATATCTCCTATGTGTGTCCCTTACATGTGGAGCTTCTCCCTATATATTTGTTACATTGGATCTTCTCTCTATATATTTGTTACAATGGATCTTCTCTATGTCTGGAATAGTTGATGAAGGTCACTGATCCTCTGCTTGGACTGTTCATGGTGAGCTGGGGATTCCCCAATCTTAGGACTGCTGACACATAGGATGTATAGGGGATCCCCTGTGACCCCTATGTGTATCTTCCTATGAATGGTGTTATTGGGGTGCTTCCGGGTGCTTCCGCCTGACTTCTGGGTAGGGACTCTTTGTTGGGGGTTTCTACAGTCCCTCAGAACAATGACTTACCCCCCCCCCCCCCCCCCGTCCTCGGTGTGTATTGTGGACAGTGTGCTCTGTGTGTATTGTGGATAGTGTGCTCTGTGTCCTCCTCGGTGTGGATAGTGTGCTCTGTGTGTATTGTGGATAGTGTGCTCTGTGTCCTCCTCGGTGTGAATAGTGTGCTCTGTGTGTATTGTGGACAGTGTGCTCTGTGTCCTCCTCGGTGTGTATTGTGGACAGTGTGCTCTGTGTCCTCCTCGGTGTGTATTGTGGATAGTGTGCTCTGTGTCCTCCTCGGTGTGTATTGTGGATAGTGTGCTCTGTGTCCTCCTCGGTGTGTATTGTGGATAGTGTGCTCTGTGTCCTCCTCGGTGTGGATAGTGTGCTCTGTGTGGATAGTGTGCTCTGTGTGTATTGTGGATAGTGTGCTCTGTGTCCTCCTCGGTGTGGATAGTGTGCTCTGTGTGTATTGTGGACAGTGTGCTTAGTGTGCTCTGTGTGTATTGTGGATAGTGTGTATTGTGGATAGTGTGCTCTGTGTCCTCCTCGGTGTGTATTGTGGATAGTGGGCTCTGTGTCCTCCTCGGTGTGTATTGTGGATAGTGGGCTCTGTGTCCTCCTCGGTGTGTATTGTGGATAGTGTGCTCTGTGTCCTCCTCGGTGTGGATAGTGTGCTCTGTGTGTATTGTGGATAGTGTGCTCTGTGTCCTCCTCGGTGTGTATTGTGGATAGTGTGCTCTGTGTCCTCCTCGGTGTGGATAGTGTGCTCTGTGTGTATTGTGGATAGTGTGCTCTGTGTGTATTGTGGATAGTGTGCTCTGTGTCCTCCTTGATGTGCTTTGTATTTCTTTGTTTATTGTGGATTTCATGTGTTTTGTTTCCTCTGTTTATATATAAACAAAGTTTGTTTACACTTATCAGATAATTGTGAATTGTGAGTTCCCTCTACACGTTGGGGTGAAGTTCTGCTCCCTCTACACGTTGGGGTGAAGTTCTGCTCCCTCTACACGTTGGGGTGAAGTTCTGCTCCCTCTACACGTTGGGGTGAAGTTCTGCTCCCTCTACACGTTGGGGTGAAGTTCTTCTCCCTCTACAGGTTGGGGTGAAGTTCTGCTCCCTCTACAGGTTGGGGTGAAGTTCTGCTCCCTCTACAGGTTGGGGTGAAGTTCTGCTCCCTCTACAGGTTGGGGTGAAGTTCTGCTCCCTCTACAGGTTGGGGTGAAGTTCTGCTCCCTCTACAGGTTGGGGTGAAGTTCTGCTCCCTCTACAGGTTGGGGTGAAGTTCTGCTCCCTCTACAGGTTGGGGTGAAGTTCTGCTCCCTCTACAGGTTGGGGTGGGGTTCTGCTCCCTCTACAGGTTGGGGTGGGGTTCTGCTCCCTCTACAGGTTGGGGTGGGGTTCTGCTCCCTCTACACGTTGGGGTGGGTTCTGCCCCCTCTACACGTTGGGGTGGGGTTCTGCCCCCTCTACACGTTGGGGTGGGGTTCTGCCCCCTCTACACGTTGGGGTGGGGTTCTGCCCCCTCTACACGTTGGGGTGGGGTTCTGCCCCCTCTACACGTTGGGGTGGGGTTCTGGACAGCCTGATGAATATTGCAGCTTCTAGATCCTGGGAACTTTGTATTCTGCCAATCATTAAAGGTTTGTTGTATGCTTTTGGTGAAAAGTTTATGTGAGGATAACATGACCACTTCTGACCCCAGGAATATCTTCCTCTATTTTTCTAGGAACCCTTTGCGGAAGACACGGTACACCCCCATTTCAGTAGAGAGCACGCTTTCCCTCTGCTTCCGTCACCATGAGCTGTCAGGGGGGAAAGGGAAACCTCCAGGAGATACGATTGCCATTCCCTTTAATATGTCTACTGGGCTGGGATAAGAGAAATTTGGGGCTCTAGAAGGACTTATTTTCCATGGACGTTTCACCTAAATCAGGCGTTTCATCCAAATGAAGGGACATAAACGGTGGATCACATTCAAAAGTTTTTTAGCAGTAGTTCTTAGAACTCGATAACATTTACCCCACACACAGGTTGGCCTTATGGTCTATTAGATCTGTGGTTGTGAAGATTGTGTATTGGGTGGAGGGGTCCCTGAAATTGGCTGTGCAATGATGGAGACCCAGCCTGCCCTGGCGCCTCACATGGGGGCCCAAGATATATATGACTTCTGTGATGATCCTGAAGCACTCGGGAGGCTGAAGACAGTGCAGTTACCAACAGAGCTGATGCCGTTGCCTGCGGAGAAGGCAATTGGCATTGGTTGTGTGAATGATGGCAGTGCCATTGGTGGTGCCATGGAAAATTCGGAGCGGCCCCATAAGAAGAGGAAGCGATGTGGGGCCTGTACACCATGCCTGAGAAAAGAACCGTGCGGAGCGTGCTACAATTGTGTCAACCGGAGCACCAGCCACCAGATCTGCAAAATGAGGAAATGTGTAGAATTGAAGAAGAAGCGCGTGGTGCCATTAAAGGGACTGGAGGTGAGTCCCTTCTTTATTTTATTGTATGTTGGTCTGGAACTAGGAGACTATTCTGCTACATAATGTGGGAATATCTGCAGCCTTGGCATAAAAAATGAATCTTCTTACATTTCTGTTATTTAACAATCCACAAGTGTAACATGTAAAATGTCATTCCCATACCGGGAGTCGAACCCGGGCCGCCTGGGTGAAAACCAGGAATCCTAACCGCTAGACCATATGGGAGTTCGCTGCCAACTGGCTGCACTATGTAGTAAGGCTGAGACTGCATGGGGGTTAAATGTCACACAAGAAGTGCCGTTACCCTGACGTGCCCGCCACAGATCTACGCCTCTCAGCTGACAGCGCTACTTTTTTATTGGTTATTTACTTGTGTAGTGGGAGGAGTTTAGCATCACTGTGATTCATGTGGAACGTGACCTGCAGAGATGGAATTTTTGTCTTCCATTCATTGGATGTATTTTCAGTGGAAGACCCCCCAGTTCCTTTATACAAGATACTAATTACATTGATTGGCATTTAAGTATATTTTAATGTTTTGTTGGCTTTATGATATAAATACATCTGTGTGTGTGTGTGTGTGTGATAGTGTTCACGTGTCTGGAACATGAAATGGGTGGCAGATTCTAAGGGGAACCGGCAGATTGTTATCTGTATGCATTTCCTTGTAGTCCGAGCCGAGCTATAGATTGTAAATGTTTTCTGATTGTAGACGGGATTGTCACCCTAACGTTGCCGATTGTAGACGGGATTGTCACCGTAACGTTGCCGATTGTAGACGGGATTGTCACCGTAACGTTGCCGATTGTAGACGGGATTGTCACCGTAACGTTGCCAATTGCAGACGGGATTGTCACCCTAACGTTGCCAATTGCAGACGGGATTGTCACCCTAACGTTGCCGATTGTAGACGGGATTGTCACCCTAACGTTGCCGATTGTAGACGGGATTGTCACCCTAACGTTGCCGATTGTAGACGGGATTGTCACCCTAACGTTGCCGATTGTAGACGAGATTGTCACCCTAACGTTGCCGATTGTAGACGGGATTGTCACCCTAACGTTGCCGATTGTAGACGGGATTGTCACCCTAACGTTGCCGATTGTAGACGGGATTGTCACCCTAACGTTGCCGATTGTAGACGGGATTGTCACCCTAACGTTGCCGATTGTAGACGGGATTGTCACAGTAACATTGCCGATTGTAGACGGGATTGTCACCCTAACGTTGCCGATTGTAGACGGGATTGTCACAGTAACATTGCCGATTGTAGACGGGATTGTCACCCTAACGTTGCCGATTGTAGACGGGATTGTCACAGTAACGTTGCCGATTGTATTTGGTAATAACTAAAGAAGCGATAAGACTTGAAGGTTTCTTCTTATGGTAAAGTTTTGTTTGTGACAATTTACTGATCACTACTCGATAAATGTTGTAACGTTTTCAGACGCTCCATGTAAAGGACATATAAAGCGGTCTTCTGGCTCCGATGACAGGGCCATACACACTACTGATCTGCATATCTATGTGATCTGTTGTTCCCTCCCAGCAAAGTGATGAATTGTCTTTCTTGGACAGGAGTGTGAAGAGACCTTTTCCCTCCTCTTTCTTAACTCTTTGTCACCCGGAAAACATTTATTGCACCTATTAGTACCTGCTCCTTGTCCTGCCATTCATGAATTGGGGCCATCAGCCCTTCTGTGGGCTTCCAAGCCAAGCTTCTCTTTTGTGTTTGGGGTTGTAAGGGAACGTGCATCCCCCTCCCCCGCTCCTCCCTTCCACCCCCACCCAGGGAATGATTCTTGACGTGTGGTATAGGCAAGCGTATCCTATGGCTGCCAGCTGGGTTTTAAACACCCCACCCCCACAGCCAGCCACATACTGCATCTATTGTGCATCCTCTTTAGACGGCTTTTCTTAGGCAGAATGGGGGATCTGGCTGGATCACTAAATACGTTGAGACCTTCCTAGTCTACGGGGAAGAGATTTGCTTTTGTAGAATGGCTGCTTGTGGCTGCCTACCCTTTAGATCTGACTTCTACAAAGTCAATGGTAGATGCCTAATAATCATGTTCCAGCCCGATGGTGTGGACTTCTGTCCTCCTCACCACTTCACGGAATCTTCACCAATCGGCGAGACTGGCCCTGCGATATACAAAGCTCATCCCTTAAATATCAATGGGAAACGAGGCTGATACAAAATGGTCGGAAGATCTTCTCACCAGATTGTTGATTTGCCTCCATTTCTTGTGGTTCTGTTTTGTTTTCTTCACATTTGTAAAATACTTTTCCTGTAACAACATTGTATTTCTTCACAAGATGTAGTCCATGCTGTTTTCTGTATCCTTCCCGTATTTACATCCCGATGTAGTGTGCGGTCGCTGAGGGGGGACGCGCATTTCTATCCCCCAACTCCTTCATGTATTTTTATTGAAGGTAAAGCATTTTCATTGTTTCTTGACTTTGCTTTGATTTACTCTGCAGTAGTCCCGGGTGTTAACCGTTGACAAGCACAGAGATATATTGGTGTTTCCTTCCCCGTCTCCTAAAGTCTGGAGCCCGTTTGCTGGCGTGTGTTTGCACTTCCACGCTTGTCCTTGAACGTCCGCGAACAACTTGTGGAGATCCCACCTGTGTTTTCCTTCAGTTCTCTGTGCGTTGTTTTCCCCCACTGTCATTCACGGTTTTCCCCTTATCGCGACCTCAAACTGTTGCGTAGCCGCGAGCCAGGCGCTGATCTACATTGGAAAAGTGACTCATATGCCTTCTAGTAGCATTGTCCTCAAGTTACCTTCCAGGGCAGCGCTCTGCCTCGGTCCACTAGGTTACGCTGTGGGAAACACCCTACTTTATGAATGAGGGAATTAGACGTTTCTCCCATTCTGGACTGTCTGATCAAAGCTTCATTTTCTTCTCATTAAACCGTTCTACTCAAGAGATGATTACAGAACATTCAGGGAACCGGGAGCATAATCCCCAACCTGAAAAAGATCCATGAATTTTCATTTACTTCACTCTTACAGGTCAAAGCATCTCGTTCTTTTTCCGTTCTGCTATTCTGGTTCTTTATACTAATAAATACCTTTTCTTCTGGAAATAGGCGTCTGGGCTCCTGGTGCAACCAATGATATGGGCAGTTGTGACAGCGTTAGTCAGTGGCTCCTGACCACAGATGTCCCTCTCCATCATAGACCATCATAGACCGTCATAGACCATCATAGACCGTCATAGACCGTCATAGGCCGTCATAGGCCGTCATAGGCCGTCATAGACCGTCATAGACCGTCATAGACCGTCATAGACCGTCATAGACCGTCATAGACCGTCATAGACCATCATAGACCATCATTAAACGTCATAGACCGTCATAGACCATCATTAAACGTCATAGACCGTCATAGACCGTCATAGGCCGTTATAGACCGTCATAGGCCGTTATAGACCGTCATAGACCGTCATAGGCTGTTATAGACCGTCATAGACCGTCATAGACCGTCATAGACCATCATAGACCATCATTAAACGTCATAGACCGTCATAGACCATCATTAAACGTCATAGACCGTCATAGACCGTCATAGGCCGTTATAGACCGTCATAGGCCGTTATAGACCGTCATAGACCGTCATAGGCTGTTATAGACCGTCATAGACCGTCATAGACCATCATTGACCATCATTAAACGTCATAGACCATCATAGGCCGTTATAGACCATCATAGGCCGTCATTGGCCGTCATAGGCCGTCATTGGCCGTCATAGGCCGTCATTGGCCGTCATAGGCCGTCATTGGCCGTCATAGGCCGTCATTGACCGTCATAGGCCGTCATTGACCGTCATAGGCCGTCATAGACCATCATAGACCATCGCTTGTGGCCAAGGTTTATAGTTATGTGACCAGCACTGGCAGGATCTCAGAGCTTTGCTTTCTGCAGGAATGGTAAGCATTTCAGTGCTTCTTTTGAGTTCATTAGTAGGCCAAGATTGGTTGCATAGAAGAACATTTTGAGCAAAGGTCTGCTTTAAAGGCTCAGTGCACCTTCTATATATGATCCTGGATCCTTCTGAAGAGCACATATCATTCATGGTGCATAAAAAAATGAATGGTAGTACTTTAGTGTGCAAAACTTGCAGTTCACACTGTCTGGCCCTACAAGCTTATTTTACAGTTGCCCTGAACTCAGGTTTGGAGGATTTGATGGACATTTTTCTCTAGTCGGGTCCCGTGCAAAGATTTCGAGGGATGCAGACAGTGCAGGAGGAGAAATGTGATTGGTCAGGCAATGTAAACGTCACTTCCGTTGTTAGAATATGAATATCTGTATAAAAATACTTATTCATTAAACTGCCCTTTGTGATGAAACCGAGATCTACACCAAAGCCTCAGAGTTTTTTCTTAAAGTGACCGCCAGTATCGAGTGTGTGTATAAATATCAATATATATATATGTGTGTATACAGTGCCTGGAAAAAGTATTTAATATTTCCCACATTTTGTTACAACCAAAAACATAAATGTATTTTATTGGGATTTTCTGTGATAGACCAACACAAAGTGTCACATAATTGTGAAGTGGAAGGAAAATGATAAATGATACAAATAAATATGTGAAAAGTGTGTGGGGGGAGGGGCATTTGTATGGCGCCCCCCGGAGTCAATACTTTGTAGAACCCCCTTTCTCTACAAGTCTTTTTGGGGGTGTCTCTACCAGCTTTGCACATCTAGAGAGGACATTTCTGCCCATTCTTCTTTGTAAAATATCTCAAGCTCTGTCAGATTGGATGGAGAGCATCTGTGAACAGCAATTTTCAAGTCTTGCCACAGATTCTCAATGTGATTTAGGTCTGGACTGTGACTGGGCCATTCTAACACATGAATATGCTTTGATGTAAACCATTCCATTGTAGCTCTGGCTGGATGTTTCGGGTCGTTGTCCTGCTGGAAGGTTAACCTCCGCCCCAGTCTCAAGTCTTTTGTAGACTCTAACAGGTTTTCTTCTAAGATTGTCCTGTATTTGTCTCCATCCATCTTCCCATCCACTCTGACCAGCTTCCCTGTCCCTGCTGAAGAAAACCATCCCCACCACATGATGCTGCCACCACCATGTTTCACGGTGGGGATGGTGTGTTCAGGGTGATGGGCAGTGTTAGTTTTCCCCCACACATAGCGTTTTACTTTTAGACCATAAAGTTGAATTTTGGTCTCATGTGACCAGATCACCTTCTTCCACATGTTTGCTGTTCCCCCACATGGCTTCTCACAAACTACAAACAGGACTTCTTATGACTTTCTTTCTCCAATGTCTTTCTTCTTGTCACTCTTCCATAAAGGGCAGATTTGTGGAGAACACGACTAATAGTTGTCCTGTGGACAGATTCTCCCACCTGAGCTGTGGCCTCCTTGATGCTGTTTATTCACTACGATTTTCTAACAAATCTCTGAGGACTTCACAGAACAGCTGTATTTATACTGAGATTAAATGACACACAGGTGGACTCGGTTTACTAATTAGGTGACTTCTGAAGGCAATTGGTTCCTCTAGATTTTAGTTGGGGGTATCAGAGTAAAGGGGGCTGAATACAAATGCCCCTCCCCCACATTTTCCTTCCACTTCACAATTATGAGCCACTTTGTGTCGGTCTATCACATAAAATCCCAATAAAGTACCTTAACGTTTGTAACATGACAAAATGTGATAAATTTCAAGGGGTATGAATACTTTTTCAAGGCACTGTACAGAGGGGAAAATAATGATCGTCGCCCCTGCAGATGGTGTAAGTTTTGCCCCCTTACATAGAAATGAAGGGTCTATAATTTTTATCATAGGTGTATTTTATATGATAGAGACAGAATATCAACCAAAAATCCCGAAAAATCACACAATACAAATGTTATAAATGGAGTAAAATAAGTATTTGATCCCCTTAGTAGTTGGTGGAGAAACCCTTGTTGGTGATCACAGAGGTCAGACGTTTCTTCTGGGTGGTGATCACAGAGGTCAGACGTTTCTTGTAGGTGGTGATCACAGAGGTCAGACGTTTCTTGGAGGTGGTGATCACAGAGGTCAGATGTTTCTTGGAGGTGGTGATCACAGAGGTCAGACGTTTCTTGGAGGTGGTGATCACAGAGGTCAGACGTTTCTTGGAGGTGGTGATCACAGAGGTCAGACGTTTCTTGTAGGCGGTGATCACAGAGGTCAGACGTTTCTTCTGGGTGGTGATCACAGAGGTCAGACGTTTCTTGGAGGTGGTGATCACAGAGGTCAGACGTTTCTTGGAGGTGGTGATCACAGAGGTCAGACGTTTCTTGTAGGTGGTGATCACAGAGGTCAGACGTTTCTTGTAGTTGGTGATCACAGAGGTCAGACGTTTCTTGGAGGTGGTGATCACAGAGGTCAGACGTTTCTTGTAGTTGGTGATCACAGAGGTCAGACGTTTCTTGTAGGTGGTGATCACAGAGGTCAGACGTTTCTTGTAGTTGGTGATCACAGAGGTCAGACGTTTCCTGTAGGTGGTGATCACAGAGGTCAGACGTTTCTTGTAGGTGGTGATCACAGAGGTCAGATGTTTCTTGGAGGTGGTGATCACAGAGGTCAGACGTTTCTTGTAGGTGGTGATCACAGAGGTCAGATGTTTCTTGGAGGTGGTGATCACAGAGGTCAGACGTTTCTTGGAGGTGGTGATCACAGAGGTCAGATGTTTCTTGTAGGCGGTGATCACAGAGGTCAGACGTTTCTTGGAGGCGGTGATCACAGAGGTCAGACGTTTCTTGGAGGTGGTGATCACAGAGGTCAGACGTTTCTTGGAGGTGGTGATCACAGAGGTCAGACGTTTCTTGGAGGTGGTGATCAGTTTCCACACATCTCAGGAGGGATTTTGTCTTCTCTAAATCTTTAAAGTGAAGTTCCCACTAAAAAAGAAAAAAAAATTCCGTCAGCTACAAATCCTGCAGCTGCTGACTTAATAATCGGACACTTGCCTGTCCCGGGTCCAGCGATGTGGGAGATCGAAGCCCCGCTTGTCTCCCCCTCCAGCGGCACCGGCATTGCAACTGTGGGTGCTCGGCTGTGACTTCACAGCCGGGCACCCACTGCGCATGCGCAAGCGGCGCCGCGCCGTGATTGGCCGCGTTATTATATGGAACCTGTCGCGTGTCTCATATGATTGACAAGAGGGAGGGAGCAGAGCGGAGCCCTTCCTGCACTGAGGGGAAGTGATGTCACCAGCCCAGGCACTGAAGGAGGCAGATTACGAGGGACCCCCTAGCAACAGCCATTTAGAGGTGAGTAAAAAAAAAAAATTTTGCAAATGGTTTTTTTTTTTTTGTAGGCACATTTCTGCATTTTTTTTTTTTTTTTTGATTAAACACCACTTTAAGGTTTCTTGGCTGTCGCTTGACAACTCGAAGTTTCGGCTCCTCCATACATTTTCTATAGGATTAAGGTCTGGAGACTGGATAGGCCACTCCATGACCTTCATGTGCTTCTTCTTGAGCCCCTCCTTTGTTGCCTTGGTGATATGTTTTGGGTGATTGTCATGCTGGAAGACCCATCCATGACCCATCTTCAGTGTTCTGGATGAGGGAAGAAGGTTCTCCTACAAGATCTTACAATACATGGCCCCGCCCATTGGCCCCTCAATGCGGCAAAGTCGGTCTGAACCTTTATCAGAGAAACACCCCAAATCATCATGTTTCCACCTCCGTGTGACTGTAGGGATGATGTGTGACTGTAGGGATGGTGTGTGACTGTAGGGATGATGTGTGACTGTAGGGATGATGTGTGACTGTAGGGATGATGTGACTGTAGGGATGATGTGACTGTAGGGATGATGTGACTGTAGGGATGATGTGACTGTAGGGATGATGTGACTGTAGGGATGATGTGACTGTAGGGATGATGTGTGACTGTAGGGATGATGTGTGACTGTAGGGATGATGTGTGACTGTAGGGATGATGTGTGACTGTAGGGATGATGTGACTGTAGGGATGGTGTGTGACTGTAGGGATGATGTGACTGTAGGGATGGTGTGACTGTAGGGATGATGTGTGACTGTAGGGATGATGTGACTGTAGGGATGGTGTGACTGTAGGGATGGTGTGACTGTAGGGATGATGTGACTGTAGGGATGATGTGACTGTAGGGATGATGTGTGACTGTAGGGATGATGTGTGACTGTAGGATGATGTGTGACTGTAGGGATGATGTGTGACTGTAGGGATGATGTGACTGTAGGGATGGTGTGTGACTGTAGGGATGATGTGACTGTAGGGATGGTGTGACTGTAGGGATGATGTGTGACTGTAGGGATGATGTGACTGTAGGGATGGTGTGTGACTGTAGGGATGATGTGACTGTAGGGATGATGTGACTGTAGGGATGATGTGTGACTGTAGGGATGATGTGTGACTGTAGGGATGATGTGTGACTGTAGGGATGGTGTGTGACTGTAGGGATGGTGTGTGACTGTAGGGATGGTGTGTGACTGTAGGGATGATGTGTGACTGTAGGGATGATGTGTGACTGTAGGGATGATGTGACTGTAGGGATGATGTGACTGTAGGGATGATGTGACTGTAGGGATGATGTGACTGTAGGGATGATGTGTGACTGTAGGGATGATGTGTGACTGTAGGGATGATGTGTGACTGTAGGGATGATGTGACTGTAGGGATGATGTGTGACTGTAGGGATGATGTTCTTAGGGTCATAGTCACCATTTTTCTTCCACCAAACGCTGCGAGTCCTCCTCCTCAGGAAGACACATGGAGAGGAACGTCTGAAGTCCACCAATCAACATCTAATGATTCAGAGAAGGAGAAAGTTCTGTGGTCAGAGGAGACCAAAATTCAGATCTTTGTCATCAACTCGACTCACCGTGTTTGGAGGAAGAAAAATGCTGACTATGACCCTAAGAACATCATCCCTACAGTCACACATCATCCCTACAGTCACACACCATCCCTACAGTCACACATCATCCCTACAGTCACATCATCCCTACAGTCACATCATCCCTACAGTCACACATCATCCCTACAGTCACATCATCCCTACAGTCACACCCCATCCCTACAGTCACACCCCATCCCTACAGTCACACCCCATCCCTACAGTCACACCCCATCCCTACAGTCACACCCCATCCCTACAGTCACACCCCATCCCTACAGTCACACCCCATCCCTACAGTCACACATCATCCCTACAGTCACATCATCCCTACAGTCACATCCCATCCCTACAGTCACACATCATCCCTACAGTCACATCATCCCTACAGTCACACACCATCCCTACAGTCACACACCATCCCTACAGTCACACACCATCCCTACAGTCACACACCATCCCTACAGTCACACACCATCCCTACAGTCACACATCATCCCTACAGTCACACACCATCCCTACAGTCACACACCATCCCTACAGTCACACACCATCCCTACAGTCACACATCATCCCTACAGTCACATCATCCCTACAGTCACATCCCATCCCTACAGTCACACATCATCCCTACAGTCACATCATCCCTACAGTCACACATCATCCCTACAGTCACACACCATCCCTACAGTCACACATCATCCCTACAGTCACACATCATCCCTACAGTCACACACCATCCCTACAGTCACATCATCCCTACAGTCACACCCCATCCCTACAGTCACATCATCCCTACAGTCACACCCCATCCCTACAGTCACACCCCATCCCTACAGTCACACATCATCCCTACAGTCACACCCCATCCCTACAGTCACACATCATCCCTACAGTCACACCATCCCTACAGTCACATCATCCCTACAGTCACATCCCATCCCTACAGTCACACATCATCCCTACAGTCACACATCATCCCTACAGTCACACCATCCCTACAGTCACATCATCCCTACAGTCACACACCATCCCTACAGTCACATCATCCCTACAGTCACACATCATCCCTACAGTCACACCCCATCCCTACAGTCACACCCCATCCCTACAGTCACACCCCATCCCTACAGTCACACATCATCCCTACAGTCACATCATCCCTACAGTCACACACCATCCCTACAGTCACACACCATCCCTACAGTCACACACCATCCCTACAGTCACACATCATCCCTACAGTCACATCATCCCTACAGTCACACACCATCCCTACAGTCACACATCATCCCTACAGTCACACCCCATCCCTACAGTCACACATCATCCCTACAGTCACATCATCCCTACAGTCACATCATCCCTACAGTCACACATCATCCCTACAGTCACATCCCATCCCTACAGTCACACATCATCCCTACAGTCACACACCATCCCTACAGTCACATCATCCCTACAGTCACATCATCCCTACAGTCACATCATCCCTACAGTCACACATCATCCCTACAGTCACATCATCCCTACAGTCACATCATCCCTACAGTCACATCATCATCCCTACAGTCACACATCATCCCTACAGTCACATCATCCCTACAGTCACACACCATCCCTACAGTCACATCATCCCTACAGTCACATCATCCCTACAGTCACACACCATCCCTACAGTCACACATCATCCCTACAGTCACACATCATCCCTACAGTCACATCATCCCTACAGTCACATCATCCCTACAGTCACACACCATCCCTACAGTCACATCATCCCTACAGTCACATCATCCCTACAGTCACATCATCCCTACAGTCACATCATCCCTACAGTCACATCATCCCTACAGTCACATCATCCCTACAGTCACATCATCATCCCTACAGTCACACATCATCCCTACAGTCACATCATCCCTACAGTCACATCATCATCCCTACAGTCACATCATCATCCCTACAGTCACACATCATCCCTACAGTCACACATCATCCCTACAGTCACATCCCATCCCTACAGTCACATCATCCCTACAGTCACACACCATCCCTACAGTCACACATCATCCCTACAGTCACACATCATCCCTACAGTCACACATCATCCCTACAGTCACACACCATCCCTACAGTCACATCATCCCTACAGTCACACATCATCCCTACAGTCACATCATCATCCCTACAGTCACACCCCATCCCTACAGTCACACATCATCCCTACAGTCACATCATCCCTACAGTCACACACCATCCCTACAGTCACACACCATCCCTACAGTCACACATCATCCCTACAGTCACACATCATCCCTACAGTCACACATCATCCCTACAGTCACACATCATCCCTACAGCCACATCATCCCTACAGTCACACACCATCCCTACATTCACATCATCCCTACAGTCACATCATCCCTACAGTCACACATCATCCCTACAGTCACACGGAGGTGGAAATGATGATTTGGGGTGTTTCTCTGATAAAGGTTCAGGCCGACTTTGCCGCATTGAGGGGCCAATGGGCGGGGCCATGTATTGTAAGATCTTGGAGGAGAATCTTCTTCCCTCATCCAGAACACTGAAGATGGGTCATGGATGGGTCTTCCAGCATGATAATGACCCAAAACATATCACCAAGGCAACAAAGGAGGGGCTCCAGAAGAAGCACATGAAGGTCATGGAGTGGCCTATCCAGTCTCCAGACCTTAATCCTATAGAAAATGTATGGAGGAGCTGAAACTTCGAGTTGCCAAGAAACCTTCAGGATTTAGAGAAGATCTGTAAAGAAGAGAAAATCCCTCCTGAGATGTGTGGAAACTGATCACCACCTACAAGAAACGTCTGACCTCTGTGATCACCACCTACAAGAAACGTCTGACCTCTGTGATCACCAACAAGGGTTTCTCCACCAACTACTAAGGGGAGCAAATACTTATTTTACTCCATTTATAACATTTGTATTGTGTGATTTCTCTGGATTTTTGGTTGATCTTCTGTCTCTATCATATAAAATACACCTATGATAAAAATTATAGACCCTTCATTTCTATGTAAGGGGGCAAAACTTACACCATCTGCAGGGGGTCAAAACTTTATTCGTTAAGTTCCCCACTGTGTATATATATATAATAAAATAATTATTTGTTTCAAACATTTCCCAACAGGCTAGAAGTTTCTACTAAGGTCGGATTTCTGCATAGCCTCCATAAGCCATGGCTTAATCTGGCCATACATTATACAATTTTCTTATTCAATTTCCATTAGATTTACCTTCAGCTATGCAGTGGAAAGGGCCGGCCTGATTGCATACAAATTGAAAGGGTTGAGGTGGGACCTCCATATTATACGGTTTTGGTAACTCCAAAGAAAAATTGTATAATGTATGGCGTCCAGCCTCAGGCTGGGGGAGGAACTGAATGTCATTGACACATTACTGTCTGTAGACGGCCAGAAACGTTACTAGATCTCAGTAGGACCCGCCATGCTTGCACCGCAGCCTCCTAGCGCCTAACCACATGGCAAAATGAGAAGAATTTTACCGCAAATTGAAAATGGCTGACTTGCATTTTAAGCATGTGAAACGTAGGAAGACTCAGCCACCGATTTCCCAATCTGTGACAATGGAGACGACTCTTCACTGCTCTGTATGGAGATGTAGGTTGGATGAGAGATTGGATTCGTATTCATAATACAGAAACGTGGAATCCAATCGAGAAGTCCACTTTTAGGTTCTCCTGATGTCCACGGAGATGGTTTCTGATAAGAGATGTTTGTTACTTAGGCGGCGCGCTCTTCATAAATCCCATTTTCCCCGAATACATTACTTGGCCTGTGAATCACTCTTCAGGTACTATTTTCCTCCTGCATATTCTATTCTCTTAGGAGGTGATGAATTTCACAAATTCCCAGCATGTGTTGTGACTTTGCTGGTGGGAGAGCGAGCAGAATGCATAATAATCATTGGTGATAAGGAAGGGTGTGAAAAAGATCCCCCCCCCCCCCCCATCCCCTCCCCCCCCCCCCCTGTGCTTATCCATTAACACAGTCGTCATGGCTGTTAGGTGGAGGGTTGGACAGACCTACTTAGGTTGCAGTCAGCCATGAACATGGCCTCTTCACCCCTTTCTAAGTTTTCCCAGAGTTGGATATGAAGGGCTTATGATGACGAGCACCATTGCGGTAGATGGGGTGCTTCCATTGGAGAAAGGTGAGCATTGGCTGCAGTTGCTTGGGCACATTGCCCGCCTAGCTCCTGGAATTTTGCTACCTAACACCAGTCTTAGGTTTTTATCGCAAAGGGAAAGTGTATTTTGCTAATGTTACCCCCGGAATTATTAAAGTGGACCAAGCTGCAAGCTTCTGCTGTTAAGTGGTTTTAAGTTGAGGCTGTTCCACAAATCTGCCATTCTAGACTTTCACCAGGGAGATCCTGACCTCTGATTGTCTAACATAGACCTCTAACATGGTAGCAATGGTGCTCCCACCTGTTGAAGCCCTTGAATATGCAATCTATTAACAACCTATCGCACCTTTCTGCAAACCTGGTCTGTCATATTGAATGTCTTCAGTGATGGTGGCCAGGAAAACTCTGACTACCTCACCGGCTATAATGAACCCCTCAGGCGGTCAGCTGAATCTTGTGTGCATCAGGCCAGATTCTCATAGAATTGATGGAAGGTGCAAAGTACTGCTAATTATTCTCTTTCCTTTGGTCTCAGAGCTTTAATGACTTGTATGAAGAAATGCCTTTTTCAAAGGGAGCAGCCTAGCACTTTTCTAAGAAAGAGCTTCTAAACCCGAATCGGACACTTGGGGGTTCAATCACAAAGCAGAGAATGTTACTTCCACAAACCTCCTCTGGTGGAGAATCGGACACTTGGGGGTTCAATCACAAAGCAGAGAATGAGCAAGCAGATGACGACAGGTCCATGTCCACTCCGCTCGACTGTCTTCCGATCCCCCGTCTGTCTGTTTTTAGTGGATCAGATGTCGGCTCCAGGGCGGATGAATGGTCCAATTGGGTCGGCCTGAAAAACTGACAGGTGGACTAGATTGTTGCGCCCTTTTGAAAGGGCCCTTACAGGATGTAAGGAGATCGGGAGCACCTCAGATAATGTGTGTTCATCCAATGACCAGCAGGTAGGTGACACCAGCAGGTAGGTGACACGGGAATCGGACAAACCATCCTAGTGAAGAGGTCTTTTGCTCTCCTAGTCTGGCAGGAGGGAGCAGAATCGTTCCGGAAGTAGATTACGATGCTTTGTTTTGACATGATTTTAGCTGCATTATTTTTAGTTTGGCCAGATTTATTCTTTCTAGTATTTTGTGGCCCTTGCCCTCTTTTGAAAGGCATATTCTGCTTGGATTGTCTTGTATGATGTTTAGTACACAGCAGATATAGAAGTCTATAAAAGTGTCCGCTGGGCAGGTTCTGGTGGAATGTTCTACCTGCAGAAGATTGCCTGCATGTGCTACACTATACAACAAGTGTACATCTAGGTGTGTGTGTGTATGTGGGCGGGCTACAGGTGCCGAAGCTGAGCTGGTGAAGACTGGCGTCCCCTCAACCGTGATGCGGGAGACAGACTGCTCACGGTCCTGCCTCTAGCCTGAAGCCGTGACCCCCCCGACGCACCGTCCCTGATCCCTGCTCCAACTCTTCGCGCTTTGCGGCTTCGGGAGCCGGCGGTGGAAGGTGGAGGAGGTGGGAGCGGCGCGCTTATCTCCGCAGATACCGGCGGCATAGTCTGGAGTCCCCGCCGAAAGCGGAGGGCACGCCGAGCCTCCCCTGACGCAAGCAGGTACTCGAGGGGAATGCACGGATTCGGGGAGAAATGACAGGACGGATCTAGGCTGCAAGCTGAAGCATGATGGTATGATTACTCGGATAAATGATCTGACAGCTGTGCGGTGCAGGTGAGAGCCCCAGGAGTCTAAAAGGAGGACTACAACTGGTAAGATTTTGCTTTGACCTAACCTAGGAGAAGGGTAAGTGGTCATTACAGACATGATTAAATGAAATGTACCTGGATCCTGCTTTCTGTACCGGTCACTGTTAGAATCCTGGCCATGGTTCTAAGACGAGGGCTCATCCTGGCCATGGTTCTAAGACGAGGGCTCATCCCGGCCATGGTTCTAAGACGAGGGCTCATCCTGGCCATGGTTCTAAGACGAGGGCTCATCCTGGCCATGGTTCTAAGACGAGGGCTCATCCCGGCCATGGTTCTAAGACGAGGGCTCATCCTGGCCATGGTTCTAAGACGAGGGCTCATCCCGGCCATGGTTCTAAGACGAGGGCTCATCCTGGCCATGGTTCTAAGACGAGGGCTCATCCCGGCCATGGTTCTAAGACGAGGGCTCATCCCGGCCATGGTTCTAAGACGGGGGCTCATCCCGGCCATGGTTCTAAGACGGGGGCTCATCCCGGCCATGGTTCTAAGACGGGGGCTCATCCCGGGCATGGTTCTAAGACGAGGGCTCATCCCGGGCATGGTTCTAAGACGAGGGCTCATCCCGGCCATGGTTCTAAGACGAGGGCTCATCCCGGGCATGGTTCTAAGACGAGGGCTCATCCCGGGCATGGTTCTAAGACGAGGGCTCATCCGGGCATGGTTCTAAGACGAGGGCTCATCCCGGGCATGGTTCTAAGACGAGGGCTCATCCCGGGCATGGTTCTAAGACGAGGGCTCATCCCGGTCATGGTTCTAAGACGAGGGCTCATCCCGGCCATGGATTGATCACGGCACCTGGTCTTTGTTTGCATACACAGCCCTCAGAAAGGTTATGGGACCAGCGTCACTTTCCAAACTCAAAAGGTTTAATGAGTAGGATGAAGAGAAAGAGGCAAGAAAAGTAAGAAGAAAGGGAAAAGAGACAGCAAGCCTCCTGATTGGGGAATTGTCTTTAGATCCACCAACCCATTATGTAGTAGATTATGTTGATTCAAATTGATAAAAGCCTCAAACAAACTCTTGGTGGTTTAGGTGGACTGTGACTCTCACATACATCTACTATGGCTGGAAGCCCATTTCACATTTAAAATGTCTTTATAAAGAATAGTGAGTGTAAAAACGTGCATAAGCAATGTATCCTATACTGTTTATTAAACTTTAGAATACATTTTCATAGTCCGGTTGTACTGTGAAACTTTCATATTCTTGGTAGATGAAGACTGAGTGGATTGTCTTGGGTAGGGCTTCTAGTACTTTGTTTTGGTAGATCTAAGAGAGATTTGAATAGAAGGCCAACATTCATCTTCTCCGGGCTGAATCATGCAGTCTATGAATTGCTGTGCTTCTCTTTATTAAAGGTTGCATTTAAATATTACATTTCCCAACAGCAATAGTATAGCACCAGCTATCTGATTTTACCCTCCTTTACTTTGTGTTCGCAAGACAGAAAAGCGTTGGGCAACTTATTCACACCGAATGGGCCGCAACACACCTCAACTCTCAGCAAAATAGTGCAGGCTGCAGTGCAATACAATGCGAAGCAGATGTGCTAGGTGTGTGTGCACATGTTGGGTGCATTTAAAATGAATGGCACCGGGCTGCACCAACATACATATGGTGCATTAGACCATGTGGACCGGCCTTTTTAGTGTCTAAAAACGTTTAGATTGGCTGCTCTTGGGTAAAAGTTATGACATTTTTCAGACTATCCTTTTTTTTTGTCAAGATGGTGGAGGGTGTGGGTTTCCTTAGGAGGCTTCAGTTTCCTCCCACAATCCAAAAATATATTGGTTTTCTAATTGATTTCCTCAGAGTGGTGGGGATGGTATGGAAGCACCTTTTGGAAGGTTGGGAGTCTTACAATTTATTGTCTGCTTCTAGAGAACAACTTCAACAATAGGAATTAAGATCTCTTTTGACATCTTATAGGATTGTAGGAGAATCCTGGAGCATGCCGTTACCTTTAGAGTCTGGTAACAATCAGGACAATGGGCTCATTGTGTCCGGTGTTGGTGGAGGGGCAAGCAGATGACTTGATGTGTGATGCACATGTTGGGACTGAGATGAGATTTCAGCAGAATGTGAATGTTCTATAATCTTTCCCATGTATTGTCTCTTCACTCCCTACCCAGAGAGGAATCTGAATGACACTCAGTCTAGGGGCGCACAGCTAGGGACGCACAGATAGGGGCGCACAGCTAGGGACGCACAGCTAGGGGCGCACAGCTAGGGACGCACAGCTAGGGGCGCACAGCTAGGGGCGCACAGCTAGGGGCGCACAGCTAGGGGCGAACAGCTAGGGACGCACAGCTAGGGGCGAACAGCTAGGGACGCACAGCTAGGGGCGCACAGTTAGGGGCGCACAGCTAGGGGCGCACAGCTAGGGGCGCACAGCTAGGGGCGCACAGCTAGGGGAGAACAGCTAGGGACGCACAGCTAGGGACGCACAGCTAGGGGCGCACAGCTAGGGACGCACAGCTAGGGGCGCACAGTTAGGGGCGCACAGCTAGGGGCGCACAGCTAGGGGCGCACAGCTAGGGACGCACAGCTAGGGGCGCACAGCTAGGACGCACAGCTAGGGGCGCACAGCTGGGGCCACCACCTTCCATTTCCACACTGATTTGTTAGCGTTGCATTCAAGAATTTGGAAGAAATTGGGTTTCTTGAACTGATTGTTACCAACAAATTGGTCAAGATATCCCATAATGATAGAGAGTATTAATACTGTAATTGGTAATGTGGCTGCAAGTTTGGTATTTTCATGTGATCTATTGTACATTGATCCCCCCCCCCCCCCCCAGCAAAATGTGATCGACCTGTTTTTATGAATAAAGCTGCATACTACAGTGTGACCTTCTCCTTGTGAACTAAACCTTCACACATAGGGGGTCCATACAGTTCTCTGCAAAGCAGTGCATGTTCCTTTCTTTGTTAAAGATATTCAAGGGATTCCAATCCCGACTATATTAAAACTAACAATAAAGCCCAACTCCATCTTTAAGTAAAAAATAACAGCTATCAAAGGAAAAAGATTTTCCCTGCAATACTCTCCTCGCTTGTACTGTCCATTGTAAGAGTAACCATACATGGATCAAAATTAGGTGGGTTCAGTAGGGACCGGCTGAATCTGGATCCATGTATAGGGACAGTGTCTGTAATCTATCGATCAACGTCTGTGCAACCAGTCTATCAGATCAGCGTCACTTGATCAGCGCCTCTGGCTACAGCCAGCAGCACTGATCGTTGTATTCTGACAGAAGGGAAGTATCCCCGCTGATGGACCTCTCCCTGCTGATGGACCACAATATTACAGATGGAGTGTTTCCTCCGTATGTATTGAGCGTGTGAATGGGAAATCAGATAATTTTTTGTAAATGATTAATATATGGCCAGCTTAAGACTCTCTACTCCATCATCAGGCCTAGTCCTCTTTCAGCTTCTTTGACCCCACTATTTGTGAGCCCAGGCCATATTTTAGATACCCCCTGGGGGGGGGGGTTGTTTGTCACCATGTTGGCCTAGGCTCCCAGCTGATAATATAATTTGAATGCCATTCTCTGAGGACCTACAACTTCAGAGCGTTGGAAGGATCCCACTCATCACCAGACCAGCCAGAAGAGAGTTTGAAATCAAGTCGGATACAAAATACAGTTTTGTGTTCATTTTAAAATAATTCCATGTATTGTTCCATACATCTAGAAGAAGATGATGGGAGCCAATCGGGAAAACATTCCTCCCCGAAACTAAACGTCAGGCAGATATAAAAAGACAAGATAGTCAAATAATGGGGGCTACATTCATGTGCATGTGTTGAGTGGATTATTGGGAGTTCAGATATGCAGGTCTAGTAAGATGGTTGGGATGTCAACTCTCATGGAATCAAAATACTCTTTAGCAACCAGAGCGTGCTCCTCTTCCATCTGAGCTCCCTTTCTTTTGTGCAGATTTAACTTATTGATTAGGTAGTAGAACATGCTGCTGCTCCATCATTCTATTCAAATTCTAGGCTCTTGCACTCTTGTGAGGAACTCGGAGGTATTTGTGAGTAATGGTTGGCCAGACCCTGGCAGTAGCGGAGTGTTATATACCAGTTAATTACACTTGCTACAACCTCGGTAGGAGGCATTAGAAATGCACAGTCAGGCCATAGAAGAATGGTAGACCTTGAACCTACAAAGGGATCACTACGATTAAGCTTGAGGGGGTGGAACATACCAGATGGGGCACTCTCAAGCTTGGGGATTTGCAAGATGCATTGTCTGATGGAATAAAGCTTGTTGAAAGGAAGTGATGTCTTTGGACTGGAGTTTGTAGGGAGCAGGGACAGGTTCCCATTGTTGGCACCCATAGCCACAGGGAAGATCGGAGTTTGGAGCATTGGGACTGTACTTGGATCTGGCTGTTGGGAAATGTGTTCTAGACTTTAGAACAAATGTTTAGAATGTTTTTTTATTAGGTTAATTGTACACAACTCTATCATAAGGGGGTGGTGTTCTGTAGTTCAGCTGGGAAGACCTCAGACAGGGCTGGAAACACTGCTTTGGGGTTTTCAGTGTAGCATAGGCGATGGTCTTGCGTGTGGAGTGGTGCAAGGCTGAGGCCAGCTTATGCATGTTAACCACATGGACTGGTTATGGTTGAGCGGAAATTTTTTTCAAACAGGCAGTGGTCTGTGCACTATAGAAAACTAGGAGCACACTGGATTTATGGCAGGATCAACAAGTACTTGCAGCATTTTTTTAACAGACAAAAAAATGGGGAAATGATTGTGTATTAGAGATGGACTGGATGTATTTTTTCTTTTGCTCAGACGTACACTTTTTTTTGAATAGTTTGACTTCCTTTTTAAAAGCATCTATCTTTGCTTGGCTGGCAACAAGACTTTATGGCACGGCCTTGGTTACCATCTGGGTTTTATGTTTGAGGATTGCCATCTATTTAAAGGTGATACCGCGTGATTTTTCATTTGTAGCTCGGTGTGGTTAGTTCTTGTGGAGACTGCACAGTGTTGGTCCCGGAGTGGCGTGTTTTGGGAAATATTCCAGTACGTGAGAACAGGATGCCCGGCAAAGATCTCAAGCACATGGCTAATTAGCCTAAGGGATAAAGCGAGCAGAGCTCCCAACGCATTCCTTTGGAAGTTTTGTTCTCCAGCGTTGGTACATGGAGGGCACAGCATGTATTTGGAGTATTTGCTTTGCCTAATCAGCCTAAAATGGCATGCATGTGAACCGTGTGACCTGAAACCATGCGGTCTCTCTGAAAATGACCCGAACTTCCCACAGCAAAGCTGAGCAGCGATGCAAAGTAAGTGAGATCTCAGCAAGCCTACCCTTCAAACATTGACACCTTCGTAATAAAATGGCCTTCCATGTCCAAACTTCAGCATTTGGTTGTCTCATTATAAAGAGGATAATATCTTTACCATCTTATTGTCTTACTTGGCATCTTCTGTCCTGGAGGACGTTTGGTTTTAAATGAACCCATCTAACCACTATTTCAATAAACCAGAAAGTGGGTATAATCTATGCCAGTGATTCCAAGCTACCAATTAGTGAGTGAGAACGAGTTTGTATGAATGATGGAAGTTCTCGTTATTCATGTCCATCGTCTGCAACTTATAAAAAGAAAAATTCATGTTTGTTGATAGAAAGACAGATCCTCTCATGAGGAGCATCCAGAAGGCAAGATTCACTTCAGCTTCATTGAAAGGTTGTGCTACAGGCTTGACCTATGATTATGGTGGAGGAATGTGTCCGTTGTAACATTGGAGAGTGCAAAATCTGGTGCAGCTCTGCGTAGAAACCAATCTGTTTCCAGGATTTATTGTCAAAGCTTCTCAGAAGAAGCGGATTGGCTACCATGCATGGCTGCACCAGATTTTGCACTCTCCAATTTTAGTAAATCTCCCCCATTGTGTCTGTTGTAACATTCTGATACTTTGTCACCCCGATATGGAATACAAGTCTGGGCTGATGTAGTATGTAAATCAGTTCAACTTGTAAAAAGTTTCAAATGAAAATCTTCTTGTGTAGCAAACCTCCCAACTGAGCATGAATGGAGATTCTAATATTTCTATGGGCAGTAAGACCTCTGACTGTTCTGTGAATGAGGGTTAGTCAGACAATTCATGGACATAGAATGATATAGAAGCAGTTTAATTAGATTACATTATTTTATTTATTTTTTTAAACAAGTTTCATTTTGTCCTTCATGCTTTTGTCCCTCGGATGTTCTAGGCATGTCTCCAAACTGAAAGAAAATGTATTGTTAGTCCTACAACCATCTGGGGCAAAGTTATGGAAGGAGGTCTTCTCTACTGAACCCTTCCAAGCCTCCTGGTGGGCCAAAAGTTTGATGCAATTTTCTTTGAGTGGTTACATATTCTGGGTATCCCATGTTTCCTATCACCTCTTCAATTACACAGAAAGCTAAAGCCAATGAAGAAGGAATTGTCTGAGGATCAGCCTATTTATCCATAAAGTATGAGGCAGAGGTTAGTAGGAAGGATTCTAGGGACATATCTGAGTTATGCTGTCATCGAGTTCTATGTGAAGGATTATGAGCCTCCCATATCTAATGGTATCTATGGGAAGTGGCTCCATTTCTCATTTGCAGATTTGTTCTTCTATATTTGTTTATGGAATATTACGGCTTTCACATCTGTGTTGGGTTTGCCTTTTGTAGTGGACCCGGTAAAAGTCTGGTTTGTTTTCGTATTGCGGTGCTCTCTGCAATGCTTTCCTCATCTGAGGTGCTCTTCCCTGCAAAGTAACTTCTTTGACTTTTAGCGCTGCTCCTCTTCTGGGTTGAACCATGGCCAGCATTGTACAGCCTACTTCCTGTGATCCCAGGTTGTCAATGACACGGCGCCTTGGGCAGGGCCGATCCCAGGCGGGTGTCTGGGGTGCAGTGCACCCAGGCGCCAGAGAGGTGGGGGCGCTGAAGCGCCAGAGTGCTCCCCTCATTCCTCCTCCTCCCCTCCGTGTCCAGAAGTAGCTCAGCCTCTGTCCGCAGGTCACCGCCGCTGTGTTTTACACTGCCTAGAGACAGTCCCCCCTCCCTCCTCCTCCTGTCAGAGGAGAGCAGCGCCGGAGATCGGAGCGGCTGGTCTCTGTGTTGAGAGAGACCAGCCACGCAGTGACTTCACTGGGGGGGTTCCTCCTCTGTCTCTCACTCCCGCCTAAGCTGCTGCCTGTCTCGATCTGCTCTTCACCCGGGCGGCGTGGCTGCACACTGTCCTCTCTAGCTGCCGCCCGAGTGTTAATGTGTCTATTCTAATCGAGGCAGGTTTGTCCCTGGGGCGGTCTGTACTAATCGAGGGGGGTTTGTCCTTGTGGGGGTTGTCCTGGGGGGTCTGTACTAATGGAGGGGGTTTGTCCTGGGGAGGTTGTCCTGGGGGGTCTGTACTAATGGAGGGGGTTTGTCCTGGGGGGTCTGTACTAATGGAGGGGGGTTGTCTTGGGGGGTCTGTACTAATGGGGGGGGGATTTGTCCTGGGGGGTCTGTACTAATGGAGGGATTTGTCCTGGGGGGTACTAATGGGGGGGGGGTTTGTCCTGGGGGGTCTGTACTAATGGAGGGGGGGTTGTCCTGGGGGTCTGTACTAATGGAGGGGGGGTTGTCCCGGGGGGTCTGTACTAATGGAGAGGGGGTTGTCCCGAGGAGTCTGTACTAATAGAGGGGGGGTTGTCCCGGGGGGTCTGTACTAATTAAGGGGGGGGTTGTCCCGGGGGTCTGTACTAATGAAGGGGGGGTTGTCCCGGGGGGGTCTGTACTAATGAATGGGGGATTTATCCTGGGGGGTCTGTACTAATAGAGGGGGGTTTCTCCTGGGGGGGTCTGTACTAATGGAGAGGGGATTTGTCCTGGGGGGGGTCTGTACTAATGGAGGGGGGATTTGTCCTGGGGGGGTCTGTACTAATGGAGAGGGGATTTGTCCTGGGGGGGTCTGTACTAATGGAGGGGGGATTTGTCCTGGGGGGGTCTGTACTAATGGAGGGGGGATTTGTCCTGAGGGGGTCTGTACTAATGGAGGGGGGATTTGTCCTGGGGGGGTCTGTACTAATGGAGGGGGGATTTGTCCTGGGGGGGTCTGTACTAATGGAGGGGGTTTGTTCTGGGGGGGTCTGTACTAATGGAGGGGGTTTGTTCTGGGGGGGTCTGTACGAATGGAGGGGGGGTTGTCCTGGGGGGGTCTGTACTAATGGAGGGGGGGTTGTCCTGGTGGGGGGGTCTGTACTAATGGAGGGGGGTTTGTCCTGGTGGGGGGTCTGTACTAATGGAGGGGGGTTTGTCCTGGTGGGGGGTCTGTACTAATGGAGGGGGGTTTGTCCTGGGGGGACTGTACTAATGGAGGGGGGATTTGTCCTGTGGGGCTCTGTACTAGTGGAGGGGGGGTTCTCCTGGGGGGTCTGTAGTAATGGAGGGGGTTTGTCCTGGGGGGTCTGCAGTAATGGAGGGGGTTTGTCCTGGGGGGTCTGTAGTAATAGAGGGGGTTTGTCCTGGGGGGTCTGTACTAATGGAGGGGGGGTTTGTCCTGGAGGGTCTGTACTAGTGGAGGGGGGGTTCTCCTGGGGGTCTGTACTAATGGAGGGGGGTTTGTCCTGGAGGGTCTGTACTAATTAAGGGGGGATTTTTCCTGGGGGGTCTGTACTAGTGGAGGGGGGGTTCTCCTGGGGGTCTGTACTAATGGAGGGGGTTTGTCATGGGGGGGTCTGTACTAATAGAGGGGGGGGTTTGTCCTGGGGGGGTCTGTACTAATGGAGGGGGGTTGTCCTGGGGGGGTCTGTACTAATGAAGGGGGGCTTTGTCCTGGGGGGGGATCTGTACTAATGGAGGGGGGGTTGTCCTGGTGGGGGTGTACTAATGGAGGGAGGGTGGTTTGTCCTGGGGGGTCTATACTGATGAAGGGGGGTCTGTACTGAGAGAGGGGTTTATACTTAGTGGGGGGTCTGCACTGATGAAGGGGGGGTCTATACTTAGTGGAGGGGGGTCTGTACTGAGGGGCGACTAAAGTTGGTGGAAGGGGGGTGACACAATGTTATACCGCACCTGGTGACACCAACCCTAGTGACGCCACTGCAGCTGCGGGCTCTTCTTTCGCCCCTTCCCCTCCCTCTCCTCCGCACGTGCACTGCTATACTAGTGAGCGGCGCTGGCCAGCACAGCCTTCCACTATGTTTCTTCCCCACCTTCATATCAGCCAGGGAAAAAATAGAATAGAAAAAGGAGCAGAGAAGAGGATTGTGGGACATGTAGTCCCGAGGACTGGCAGCCCCACTGTAACATGGAAACTGCAGCCCACACAGCATGCTCAGCTGAATGGGAGAGAGAGAGAGATACAGGAGCCTGGGAAAGCTTTCAGGGAAGTACACCCAGGACTCCAGAGGGAGAGGGCAGTGCTGAGGGAACACCATCAGAGAGGGAACCCCACTGCCCTGCGCCACCAGAGGGAAAGACACACAGCCTAGCGCCATTCCTGGCGGAGAAAGGAATGGAGTCACTGCCAGAATACAGATCTGGGTGCTACCCAGCGGAGTCACCACAGGCAATTCAGAGTGAGCTTACTCCTGATCAGAGGAACCATCGCTGGGTCAGGTGAGAGGGCCGATCGGTCATTATCTAATAACGTCCATAGGAACTGCAGTCTCTGACCATCTCCTGTATTATATCTGCAGTCTCTGACCTTCTCTTGTATCATATCTGCAGTCTCTGACCATCTCCTGTATTATGTCTGCAGTCTCTGACCATCTCCTGTATTATGTCTGCAGTCTCTGACCATCTCCTGTATTATGTCTGCAGTCTCTGATCATCTCCTGTATTATGTCTGCAGTCTCTGACCATCTCCTGTATTATGTCTGCAGTCTCTGATCATCTCCTGTATTATATCTGCAGTCTCTGACCTTCTCTTGTATCATGTCTACAGTCTCTGATCATCTCCTGTATCATGTCTGCAGTCTCTGACCATCTCTGTATTATGTCTGCAGTCTCTGATCATCTCCTGTATTATGTCTGCAGTCTCTGACCATCTCCTGTATTATGTCTGCAGTCTCTGACCATCTCCTGTATTATGTCTGCAGTCTCTGATCATCTCCTGTATTATGTCTGCAGTCTCTGACCATCTCCTGTATTATGTCTGCAGTCTCTGATCATCTCCTGTATTATATCTGCAGTCTCTGACCTTCTCTTGTATCATGTCTGCAGTCTCTGATCATCTCCTGTATTATGTCTGCAGTCTCTGATCATCTCCTGTATTATGTCTGCAGTCTCTGATCATCTCCTGTATTATGTCTGCAGTCTCTGACCATCTCCTGTATTATGTCTGCAGTCTCTGACCATCTCCTGTATTATGTCTGCAGTCTCTGACCATCTCCTGTATTATGTCTGCAGTCTCTGATCATCTCCTGTACTATGTCTGCAGTCTCTGATCATCTCCTGTATTATGTCTGCAGTCTCTGATCATCTCCTGTATTATGTCTGCAGTCTCTGACCATCTCCTGTATTATGTCTGCAGTCTCTGATCATCTCCTGTGCTATGCCTGCAGTCTCTGACCTTCTCTTGTATCATGTCTTCAGTCTCTGACCTTCTCTTGTATCATGTCTGCAGTCTTTGACCGTATCCTGTATTATGTCTGCAGTCTCTGACCATCTCTTGTATCATGTCTGCAGTCTCTGACCATCTCCTGTATCATGTCTGCAGTCTCTGACCATCTCTTGTATCATGTCTGCAGTCTCTGACCATCTCTTGTATCATGTCTGCAGTCTTTGACCATCTCCTGTATTATGTCCGGGGACTCTTTCTAACAGAAGCCCTCTCTGTGTGCATCAGAGAGACTCCCCTCCAGGTCTCATTAGTGTTCTCTCTTCCTGTATTTTCTTTATTGTTAAGAGATCATGGGAGGATTTCAGGGTAACAAAGACTTCTTAGGGGAGCAGCTCTGTATTTGAGTCGTTGCAATAGAATTATTTGTAAAGGGGAGGAGTTGGTAAGATGACCACTCCCATGTGGGGGCACCAGAAATATTTCTGCACCCAGGCATCTGTGACCCTAGGATCGGCCCTGGCCTTGGGTCCAAGAGAAAGCACCACTATGAAGAAAGGAGAGGAGGATGGAGCTATGATGTCACCAGACTGACCTAAAAACTGCACACAATGAAGGTATGTATACTGGGGTAGAAGCTGTATTTCCATTTTAATGTAGTAACAGTTTTTACAAATGCCACATCAGCTCTTAAGAGAAAAATATGGCGGGTTCACTGATTTCCTTCTGAAAATGCTGGTTGCCTGGTTTAAAGGAGAAGTACAGGCTTTTAAAAAAAAAAAATCAAACATCCGCACTCACCCCCTTCTTAGTGATGAAAACTGAGTGATCACCTGACTGCTGATCGATCCATTCCTGGTCTGCTCTGAGCAGAGAGCTGCGAATGTCAGTCACCGCTCTCTGCTCTGCTCCTCCAGAGCTCGCTGGGGAAGGGAAAGGCATGGCAGCATCTGGCTCTCAGATGTGTGCTGAAAGGTGGAGCCAAATGTCAATCGGGCAGTAGAGTGGATCCTGACAATATTGTTGGGATCCTTCCCGAGTCTGGTGTGACTCTGCCCTGTCAGCTGATAGCAGACACTAGGCAGCCGGCAGTAAAGAAGTATAGCCAGGCAACGTGCATTTTCAGAAGGAGAGCCAGTAAGCTACTAAGGCCTCATGTATACGGCTGCTGGTAAACCGACGTTCAGAGGCAGTTGGATGCTTTTTTCAGCTGCCCCTGATCTCCTCCATGTTATCTTATGTACACAGGATCCCCGATCTCTCCTCCATGTTATCTTATGTACACAGGATCCCCGATCTCCTCTCCATGTTATCTTATGTACACAGGATCCCCGATCTCTCCTCCATGTTATCTTATGTACACAGGATCCCCGATCTCTCCTCCATGTTATCTTATGTACACAGGATCCCCGATCTCCTCTCCATGTTATCTTATGTACACAGGATCCCCGATCTCTCCTCCATGTTATCTTATGTACACAGGATCCCCGATCACCTCCATGTTATCTTATGTACACAGGATCCCCGATCTCTCCTCCATGTTATCTTATGTACACAGGATCCCCGATCTCCTCCATGTTATCTTATGTACACAGGATCCCCGATCTCCTCCATGTTATCTTATGTACACAGGATCCCTGATCTCCTCCATGTTATCTTATGTACACAGGATCCCCGATCTCCTCCATGTTATCTTATGTACACAGGATCACCGATCTCCTCCATGTCATCTTATGTACACAGGATCCCCGATCTCCTCTCCATGTTATCTTATGTACACAGGATCCCCAATCTCCTCCATGTTATCTTATGTACACAGGATCCCCGATCTCCTCCATGTTATCTTATGTACACAGGATCCCTGATCTCCTCCATGTTATCTTATGTACACAGGATCCCCGATCTCCTCCATGTTATCTTATGTACACAGGATCACCGATCTCCTCCATGTCATCTTATGTACACAGGATCCCCGATCTCCTCTCCATGTTATCTTATGTACACAGGATCCCCCATCTCCTCTCCATGTTATCTTATGTACACAGGATCCCCGATCTCCTCCATGTTATCTTATGTACACAGGATCCCCGATCTCCTCTCCATGTTATCTTATGTACACAGGATCCCCGATCTCTCCTCCATGTTATCTTATGTACACAGGATCCCCGATCTCTCCTCTATGTTATCTTATGTACACGGGATCCCTGATCTCCTCTATGTCATCTTATGTACACAGGATCCCCGATCTCTCCATGTTATCTTATGTACACAGGATCCCCGATCTCCTCCATGTTATCTTATGTACACAGGATCCCCGATCTCCTCCATGTTATCTTATGTACACAGGATCCCCAATCTCCTCCATGTTATCTTATGTACACAGGATCCTCGATCTCCTCCATGTCATCTTATGTACACAGGATCCCCGATCTCCTCCATGTTATCTTATGTACACAGGATCCCCAATCTCCTCCATGTCATCTTATGTACACAGGATCCCCAATCTCCTCCATGTCATCTTATGTACACAGGATCCCCGATCTCTCCTCTCCATGTTATCTTATGTACACAGGATCCCTGATCTCTCCTCCATGTTATCTTATGTACAGAGGATCCCCGATCTCTCCTCCATGTTATCTTATGTACACAGGATCCCGATCTCCTCTCCATGTTATCTTATGTACACAGGATCCCCGATCTCCTCTCCATGTTATCTTATGTACACAGGATCCCCGATCTCTCCTCCATGTTATCTTATGTACACAGGATCCCCGATCTCCTCTCCATGTTATCTTATGTACACAGGATCTCCGATCTCCTCCGTGTTATCTTATGTACACAGGATCCCCGATCTCCTCTCCATGTTATCTTATGTACACAGGATCCCCCATCTCCTCTCCATGTTATCTTATGTACACAGGATCCCCGATCTCCTCTCCATGTTATCTTATGTACACAGGATCCCCGATCTCTCCTCCATGTTATCTTATGTACACAGGACCCCGATCTCTCCTCCATGTTATCTTATGTACACAGGATCCCCGATCTCCTCCATGTTATCTTATGTACACAGGATCCCCGATCTCCTCCATGTTATCTTATGTACACAGGATCCCCGATCTCTCCTCCATGTTATCTTATGTACACAGGATCCCCGATCTCTCCTCCATGTCATCTTATGTACACAGGATCCCCGATCTCCTCCATGTTATCTTATGTACACAGGATCCCCAATCTCCTCCATGTTATCTTATGTACACAGGATCCTCGATCTCCTCCATGTCATCTTATGTACACAGGATCCCCGATCTCCTCCATGTTATCTTATGTACACAGGATCCCCAATCTCCTCCATGTCATCTTATGTACACAGGATCCCCGATCTCTCCTCTATGTTATCTTATGTACACAGGATCCCCAATCTCCTCTATGTTATCTTATGTACACAGGATCCTCGATCTCCTCCATGTCATCTTATGTACACAGGATCCCCGATCTCCTCCATGTTATCTTATGTACACAGGATCCCCAATCTCCTCCATGTCATCTTATGTACACAGGATCCCCGATCTCCTCCATGTTATCTTATGTACACAGGATCCCCGATCTCCTCTCCATGTCATCTTATGTACACAGGATCCCCGATCTCCTCCATGTTATCTTATGTACACAGGATCCCCGATCTCTCCTCCATGTCATCTTATGTACACAGGATCCCCGATCTCCTCTCCATGTCATCTTATGTACACAGGATCCCCAATCTCCTCCATGTCATCTTATGTACACAGGATCCCCGATCTCCTCCATGTTATCTTATGTACACAGGATCCCCGATCTCCTCTCCATGTCATCTTATGTACACAGGATCCCCGATCTCCTCCATGTTATCTTATGTACACAGGATCCCCGATCTCCTCCATTGTTATCTTATGTACACAGGATCCCCTATCTCCTCTCCATGTCATCTTATGTACACAGGATCCCCGATCTCCTCCATGTTATCTTATGTACACAGGATCCCCGATCTCCTCTCCATGTTATCTTATGTACACAGGATCCCCGATCTCTCCTCCATGTCATCTTATGTACACAGGATCCCCGATCTCCTCCATGTCATCTTATGTACACAGGATCCCCGATCTCCTCCATGTCATCTTATGTACACAGGATCCCCGATCTCTCCTCCATGTCATCTTATGTACACAGGATCCCCGATCCCTCCTCCATGTTATCTTATGTACACAGGACCCCCGATCTCTCCTCCATGTTATCTTATGTACACAGGATCCCCGATCTCCTCCATGTTATCTTATGTACACAGGATCCCCCATCTCCTCTCCATGTTATCTTATGTACACAGGATCCCCGATCTCTCCTCTGTTATCTTATGTACACAGGATCCCCCATCTCCTCTCCATGTTATCTTATGTACACAGGATCCCCCATCTCTTCTCCATGTTATCTTATGTACACAGGATCCCCGATCTCCTCTCCATGTTATCTTATGTACACAGGATCCCCGATCTCCTCCATGTTATCTTATGTACACAGGATCCCCGATCTCCTCTCCATGTTATCTTATGTACACAGGATCCCCGATCTCTCCTCCATGTTATCTTATGTACACAGGATCCCCGATCTCTCCTCCATGTTATCTTATGTACACAGGATCCCCGATCTCCTCTCCATGTTATCTTATGTACACAGGATCCCCAATCTCCTCCATGTTATCTTATGTACACAGGATCCCCGATCTCTCCTCTCCATGTTATCTTATGTACACAGGATCCCCGATCTCTCCTCCATGTTATCTTATGTACACAGGATCCCCGATCTCTCCTCCATGTTATCTTATGTACACAGGATCCCCGATCTCTCCTCTCCATGTTATCTTATGTACACAGGATCCCCGATCTCTCCTCTCCATGTTATCTTATGTACACAGGATCCCCGATCTCCTCCATGTTATCTTATGTACACAGGATCCCCGATCTCCTCCGTGTTATCTCATGTACACAGGATCCCCGATCTCTCCTCCATGTTATCTTTATGTACACAGGATCCCCGATCTCCTCCATGTTATCTCATGTACACAGGATCCCCGATCTCCTCTCCATGTTATCTTATGTACACAGGATCCCCGATCTCCTCTCCATGTTATCTTATGTACACAGGATCCCCGATCTCCTCTCCATGTTATCTTTATGTACACAGGATCCCCGATCTCTCCTCCATGTTATCTTTATGTACACAGGATCCCCGATCTCCTCCATGTTATCTTATGTACACAGGATCCCCGATCTCCTCTCCATGTTATCTTATGTACACAGGATCCCCGATCTCCTCCATGTCATCTTATGTACACAGGATCCCCGATCTCTCCTCCATGTTATCTTATGTACACAGGATCCCCGATCTCTCCTCCATGTTATCTTATGTACACAGGATCCCCGATCTCCTCCATGTTATCTTATGTACACAGGATCCCCGATCTCCTCTCCATGTTATCTTATGTACACAGGATCCCCGATCTCCTCCATGTTATCTTATGTACACAGGATCTCCGATCTCCTCCATGTTATCTTATGTACACAGGATCCCTGATCTCCTCTCCATGTTATCTTATGTACACAGGATCCCCGATCTCTCCTCCATGTTATCTTATGTGCACAGGATCCCCGATCTCTCCTCCATGTTATCTTATGTACACAGGATCTCCGATCTCCTCCATGTTATCTTATGTACACAGGATCCCCAATCTCTCCTCCATGTTATCTTATGTACACAGGATCCCCGATCTCCTCCATGTCATCTTATGTACACAGGATCCCCGATCTCCTCTCCATGTTATCTTATGTACACAGGATCCCCGATCTCCTCCATGTTATCTTATGTACACAGGATCCCTGATCTCCTCTCCATGTCATCTTATGTACACAGGAAGGATCTCCGATCTCCTCCATGTTATCTTATGTACACAGGATCCCCGATCTCCTCTCCATGTTATCTTATGTACACAGGATCCCCCATCTCCTCTCCATGTTATCTTATGTACACAGGATCCCCGATCTCTCCTCCATGTTATCTTATGTACACAGGATCCCTGATCTCTCCTCCATGTTATCTTATGTACACAGGATCCCCCATCTCCTCTCCATGTTATCTTATGTACACAGGATCCCCGATCTCCTCTCCATGTTATCTTATGTACACAGGATCCCCGATCTCTCCTCCATGTTATCTTATGTACACAGGATCCCCCATCTCCTCTCCATGTTATCTTATGTACACAGGATCCCCGATCTCTCCTCCATGTTATCTTATGTACACAGGATCCCCGATCTCTCCTCCATGTTATCTTATGTACACAGGATCCCCGATCTCCTCTCCATGTTATCTTATGTACACAGGATCCCCGATCTCCTCTCCATGTTATCTTATGTACACAGGATCCCCGATCTCTCCTCCATGTTATCTTATGTACACAGGATCCCCCATCTCCTCTCCATGTTATCTTATGTACACAGGATCCCCCATCTCCTCTCCATGTTATCTTATGTACACAGGATCCCCGATCTCCTCTCCATGTCATCTTATGTACACAGGATCCCCGATCTCTCCTCCATGTTATCTTATGTACACAGGATCCCCCATCTCCTCTCCATGTTATCTTATGTACACAGGATCCCCCATCTCCTCTCCATGTTATCTTATGTACACAGGATCCCCGATCTCTCCTCCATGTTATCTTATGTACACAGGATCCCTGATCTCTCCTCCATGTTATCTTATGTACACAGGATCCCCCATCTCCTCTCCATGTTATCTTATGTACACAGGATCCCCGATCTCTCCTCCATGTTATCTTATGTACACAGGATCCCCGATCTCCTCTCCATGTTATCTTATGTACACAGGATCTCCGATCTCCTCCATGTTATCTTATGTACACAGGATCCCCGATCTCCTCTCCATGTTATCTTATGTACACAGGATCCCCGATCTCTCCTCCATGTTATCTTATGTACACAGGATCCCCGATCTCCTCCGTGTTATCTTATGTACACAGGATCCCCCATCTCTTCTCCATGTTATCTTATGTACACAGGATCCCCGATCTCCTCTCCATGTTATCTTATGTACACAGGATCCCCGATCTCCTCTCCATGTTATCTTATGTACACAGGATCCCCGATCTCTCCTCCATGTTATCTTATGTACACAGGATCCCCCATCTCCTCTCCATGTTATCTTATGTACACAGGATCCCCCATCTCCTCTCCATGTTATCTTATGTACACAGGATCCCCGATCTCGAGACCATTTCATAGACCATTTATATACCCCTAATGAGCCGATGATCCGATCCACCGCCAGCATTGCTGGTAGCCAAAGTAGAATTGGAATTTGACCCATATGTTGGTAGATTTGAAGCAGATGACCCACCATTTTGCTTCATCCCCGACTTGATCAAACATAGTTGCGTGAAATGTAATATCTGGCTTTTTAAATTTCCTCACATATGCTCATTATGGGATCCATAGTAAAAGCACCGACATTGAGGAGATACAAGTACAACGCTCCTCACTCTGGTCTCACAGAATGGCGGAAATAGTTAAATAATAATGTTTTTTGGGCTTTGGGAGGGTCTTATGATATCTTAAATAAACGCTCCCTAGACGCAAACGCGGCAAAACACCACTAAACGCGGCTAAATGGGCATTTCTAAATGCTGGTTTCAAGCTGTCCAAAGAATGGTTGAGAAGAGGTTGTCTCAGCGTCCCGTCTACATGAGGCCTAATAGTGAAGTAGTAGGCAGGTTGTCCTCCTTGTATGGCACATCTTTGTACCTTGTCGGACTTTCTCTCCTAGATATGGAGAGCGGTGGGAAATGTCATGGAGCTCGGCCTCCAGGGAAGGTGGGTGACACATTCTGAGCACCTCGGGGTGCTGATGAAACAGTAGTAGGGCTGTGAGTTATCTTTAGATGGCTCCTTTGTGAATTTGTATTCTCACATTCTGATTCTAGGCTTTGGAAATGGGGCGAGATCATTTCGGTTCTAAGACTTCTAATCGTTCGCTCTACTGGGTAAAATTTAAAGAGAAGGTTCAGTCTGTAAAAAAAAAAAAAGTCAGCAGCTCCAAATCCTAAAGCTGCTGACTTCTAATAAATGGACCTTGTCTAAGGATCCAGCGCCATCCTCACCCGGACCTGTTCTTTACCAGGCTCCGGGTTCCCGGCACCGTGCATGCATGATCCGCGCTGTGCTTTGTGAATGGTCCGTCCGTCTTCTAGGACCTGTGACGTGTCCCAGAAGACTGTGGGGAGGGAGAACTTCTGCTTGGCTCATCTGTCAAAACTAGGTACCCCCTCCCCCCTCCAAAACTGCAGGATAACTTTAAAAGGAACCCCCCCATGTACCACAGCTGGCCACAGATAAGATCCTCCACCAGTCTTCTCACCCCGAGCATTCTGTATGATGTCACACCCGAGCGTTCTGTATGATGTCACACCCCCAGCGTTCTGTATGATGTCACACCCCCAGCGTTCTGTATGATGTCACACCCCCAGCGTTCTGTATGATGTCACACCCCCAGCGTTGTGTATGATGTCACACCCCCAGCGTTCTGTATGATGTCACACCCCCAGCGTTCTGTATGATGTCACACCCCCAGCGTTCTGTATGATGTCACACCCCCAGCGTTCTGTATGATGTCACACCCCCAGCGTTCTGTATGATGTCACACCCCCAGCGTTCTGTATGGTGTCACACCCCCAGCGTTGTGTATGGTGTCACACCCCCAGCGTTGTGTATGGTGTCACACCCCCAGCGTTGTGTATGGTGTCACACCCCCAGCGTTGTGTATGATGTTACACCCCCAGCGTTCTGTATGATGTCACACCCCCAGCGTTCTGTATGATGTCACACCCCCAGCGTTCTGTATGATGTCACACCCCCAGCGTTCTGTATGATGTCACACCCCCAGCGTTCTGTATGATGTCACACCCCCAGCGTTCTGTATGATGTCACACCCCCAGCGTTCTGTATGATGTCACACCCCCAGCGTTCTGTATGATGTCACACCCCCAGCGTTCTGTATGATGTCACACCCCCAGCGTTCTGTATGATGTCACACCCCCAGCGTTCTGTATGATGTCACACCCCCAGCGTTCTGTATGATGTCACACCCCCAGCGTTCTGTATGATGTCACACCCCCAGCGTTCTGTATGATGTCACACCCCCAGCGTTCTGTATGATGTCACACCCCCAGCGTTCTGTATGATGTCACACCCCCAGCGTTCTGTATGATGTCACACCCCCAGCGTTCTGTATGATGTCACACCCCCAGCGTTCTGTATGATGTCACACCCCCAGCGTTCTGTATGATGTCACACCCCCAGCGTTCTGTATGATGTCACACCCCCAGCGTTCTGTATGATGTCACACCCCCAGCGTTCTGTATGATGTCACACCCCCAGCGTTCTGTATGATGTCACACCCCCAGCGTTCTGTATGATGTCACACCCCCAGCGTTCTGTATGATGTCACACCCCCAGCGTTCTGTATGATGTCACACCCCCAGCGTTCTGTATGATGTCACACCCCCAGCGTTCTGTATGATGTCACACCCCCAGCGTTCTGTATGATGTCACACCCCCAGCGTTCTGTATGATGTCACACCCCCAGCGTTCTGTATGATGTCACACCCCCAGCGTTGTGTATGGTGTCACACCCCCAGCGTTGTGTATGGTGTCACACCCCCAGCGTTGTGTATGGTGTCACACCCCCAGCGTTGTGTATGGTGTCACACCCCCAGCGTTGTGTATGATGTTACACCCCCAGCGTTCTGTATGATGTCACACCCCCAGCGTTCTGTATGATGTCACACCCCCAGCGTTCTGTATGATGTCACACCCCCAGCGTTCTGTATGATGTCACACCCCCAGCGTTCTGTATGATGTCACACCCCCAGCGTTCTGTATGATGTCACACCCCCAGCGTTCTGTATGATGTCACACCCCCAGCGTTCTGTATGATGTCACACCCCCAGCGTTCTGTATGATGTCACACCCCCAGCGTTCTGTATGATGTCACACCCCCAGCGTTCTGTATGATGTCACACCCCCAGCGTTCTGTATGATGTCACACCCCCAGCGTTCTGTATGATGTCACACCCCCAGCGTTCTGTATGATGTCACACCCCCAGCGTTCTGTATGATGTCACACCCCCAGCGTTCTGTATGATGTCACACCCCCAGCGTTCTGTATGGTGTCACACCCCCAGCGTTCTGTATGATGTCACACCCCCAGCGTTCTGTATGATGTCACACCCCCAGCGTTGTGTATGATGTCACACCCCCAGCGTTGTGTATGATGTCACACCCCCAGCGTTCTGTATGATGTCACACCCCCAGCGTTGTGTATGATGTCACACCCCCAGCGTTGTGTATGATGTCACACCCCCAGCGTTGTGTATGATGTCACACCCCCAGCGTTGTGTATGATGTCACACCCCCAGCGTTCTGTATGATGTCACACCCCCAGCGTTGTGTATGATGTCACACCCCCAGCGTTGTGTATGATGTCACACCCCCAGCGTTGTGTATGATGTCACACCCCCAGCGTTGTGTATGATGTCACACCCCCAGCGTTCTGTATGATGTCACACCCCCAGCGTTCTGTATGATGTCACACCCCCAGCGTTCTGTATGATGTCACACCCCCAGCGTTCTGTATGATGTCACACCCCCAGTGTTGTGTATGATGTCACACCCCCAGCGTTCTGTATGATGTCACACCCCCAGCGTTGTGTATGGTGTCACACCCCCAGCGTTCTGTATGATGTCACACCCCCAGCGTTCTGTATGATGTCACACCCCCAGCGTTTTGTATGATGTCACACCCCCAGCGTTGTGTATGATGTCACACCCGAGCGTTCTTTATGATGTCACACCCCCAGCGTTCTGTATGGTGTCACACCCCCAGCGTTCTGTATGATGTCACACCCCCAGCGTTCTGTATGATGTCACACCCCCAGCGTTCTGTATGATGTCACACCCCCAGCGTTCTGTATGATGTCACACCCCCAGCGTTCTGTATGATGTCACACCCCCAGCGTTCTGTATGATGTCACACCCCCAGCGTTCTGTATGATGTCACACCCCCAGCGTTCTGTATGATGTCACACCCCCAGCGTTCTGTATGATGTCACACCCCCAGCGTTCTGTATGATGTCACACCCCCAGCGTTGTGTATGATGTCACACCCGAGCGTTCTGTATGATGTCACACCCCCAGCGTTGTGTATGATGTCACACCCCCAGCGTTCTGTATGATGTCACACCCCCAGCGTTCTGTATGATGTCACACCCCCAGCGTTCTGTATGATGTCACACCCCCAGCATTCTGTATGGTGTCACACCCCCAGCGTTCTGTATGATGTCACACCCCCAGCGTTGTGTATGATGTCACACCCCCAGCGTTGTGTATGATGTCACACCCCCAGCGTTGTGTATGATGTCACACCCCCAGCGTTGTGTATGATGTCACACCCCCAGCGTTGTGTATGATGTCACACCCCCAGCGTTCTGTATGATGTCACACCCCCAGCGTTCTGTATGATGTCACACCCCCAGCGTTCTGTATGATGTCACACCCCCAGTGTTGTGTATGATGTCACACCCCCAGCGTTCTGTATGATGTCACACCCCCAGCGTTCTGTATGATGTCACACCCCCAGCGTTGTGTATGATGTCACACCCCCAGCGTTGTGTATGATGTCACACCCCCAGCGTTGTGTATGATGTCACACCCCCAGCGTTGTGTATGATGTCACACCCCCAGCGTTCTGTATGATGTCACACCCCCAGCGTTCTGTATGATGTCACACCCCCAGCGTTCTGTATGATGTCACACCCCCAGCGTTCTGTATGATGTCACACCCCCAGCGTTGTGTATGGTGTCACACCCCCAGCGTTGTGTATGGTGTCACACCCCCAGCGTTGTGTATGGTGTCACACCCCCAGCGTTGTGTATGGTGTCACACCCCCAGCGTTGTGTATGATGTTACACCCCCAGCGTTCTGTATGATGTCACACCCCCAGCGTTCTGTATGATGTCACACCCCCAGCGTTCTGTATGATGTCACACCCCCAGCGTTCTGTATGATGTCACACCCCCAGCGTTCTGTATGATGTCACACCCCCAGCGTTCTGTATGATGTCACACCCCCAGCGTTCTGTATGATGTCACACCCCCAGCGTTCTGTATGATGTCACACCCCCAGCGTTCTGTATGATGTCACACCCCCAGCGTTCTGTATGATGTCACACCCCCAGCGTTCTGTATGATGTCACACCCCCAGCGTTCTGTATGATGTCACACCCCCAGCGTTCTGTATGATGTCACACCCCCAGCGTTCTGTATGATGTCACACCCCCAGCGTTCTGTATGATGTCACACCCCCAGCGTTCTGTATGATGTCACACCCCCAGCGTTCTGTATGATGTCACACCCCCAGCGTTCTGTATGGTGTCACACCCCCAGCGTTCTGTATGATGTCACACCCCCAGCGTTCTGTATGATGTCACACCCCCAGCGTTCTGTATGATGTCACACCCCCAGCGTTCTGTATGATGTCACACCCCCAGCGTTCTGTATGATGTCACACCCCCAGCGTTCTGTATGATGTCACACCCCCAGCGTTCTGTATGATGTCACACCCCCAGCGTTCTGTATGATGTCACACCCCCAGCGTTGTGTATGATGTCACACCCCCAGCGTTGTGTATGATGTCACACCCCCAGCGTTGTGTATGATGTCACACCCCCAGCGTTGTGTATGATGTCACACCCCCAGCGTTGTGTATGATGTCACACCCCCAGCGTTGTGTATGATGTCACACCCCCAGCGTTGTGTATGATGTCACACCCCCAGCGTTGTGTATGATGTCACACCCCCAGCGTTGTGTATGATGTCACACCCCCAGCGTTCTGTATGATGTCACACCCCCAGCGTTCTGTATGATGTCACACCCCCAGCGTTCTGTATGATGTCACACCCCCAGTGTTGTGTATGATGTCACACCCCCAGCGTTCTGTATGATGTCACACCCCCAGCGTTGTGTATGGTGTCACACCCCCAGCGTTGTGTATGATGTCACACCCGAGCGTTCTGTATGATGTCACACCCCCAGCGTTGTGTATGATGTCACACCCCCAGCGTTCTGTATGATGTCACACCCCCAGCGTTCTGTATGATGTCACACCCCCAGCGTTCTGTATGATGTCACACCCCCAGCGTTCTGTATGGTGTCACACCCCCAGCGTTCTGTATGATGTCACACCCCCAGCGTTGTGTATGATGTCACACCCCCAGCGTTGTGTATGATGTCACACCCCCAGCGTTGTGTATGATGTCACACCCCCAGCGTTGTGTATGATGTCACACCCCCAGCGTTGTGTATGATGTCACACCCCCAGCGTTCTGTATGATGTCACACCCCCAGCGTTCTGTATGATGTCACACCCCCAGCGTTCTGTATGATGTCACACCCCCAGTGTTGTGTATGATGTCACACCCCCAGCGTTCTGTATGATGTCACACCCCCAGCGTTGTGTATGGTGTCACACCCCCAGCGTTGTGTATGGTGTCACACCCCCAGCGTTGTGTATGGTGTCACACCCCCAGCGTTGTGTATGGTGTCACACCCCCAGCGTTGTGTATGGTGTCACACCCCCAGCGTTGTGTATGGTGTCACACCCCCAGCGTTGTGTATGGTGTCACACCCCCAGCGTTGTGTATGGTGTCACACCCCCAGCGTTGTGTATGATGTCACACCCCCAGCGTTGTGTATGATGTCACACCCCCAGCGTTGTGTATGATGTCACACCCCCAGCGTTGTGTATGATGTCACACCCCCAGCGTTGTGTATGATGTCACACCCCCAGCGTTGTGTATGATGTCACACCCCCAGCGTTGTGTATGATGTCACACCCCCAGCGTTGTGTATGATGTCACACCCCCAGCGTTGTGTATGATGTCACACCCCCAGCGTTGTGTATGATGTCACACCCCCAGCGTTGTGTATGATGTCACACCCCCAGCGTTGTGTATGATGTCACACCCCCAGCGTTTTGTATGATGTCACACACGATCGTACTCTAGGGCTAGGGGAGCTCTTGTCACAAGACACATGTTCTTCCAGGAAGTACAGAGGATACTTTAGAGGTTGTTTTGACCCCATAGACTCCAATGGTTGCTCCTTTAAAATGGGGATCCAGATGGCATTCCTATTTATATCTGGATAATGTTTTCAGATGTTTTTGTGTTTCCATTGGGGATATTCCACTCTCTTCCAGTTCCGGGCTCCAACCCTCCCCCATCAATCCAAAATGAAACAATTGCTTTGGCTTGAGTTACATTTCCTCTTTTAGAGGAGAAGAGAAACCAACCGAATTGTCATGGATACCCTCGCTGGTCAATGCTGAAGTTGATTTTAGCAGGACAAAGCACACAATGATTGCTGTTCAATCCATATGAACCTTGAGAATCATGAATCTGTAATCTCACCATTTAGGAGCTGCTGGTAGGTAGGGATTCACCCGGACAGTCCGTGTTGTGAATCATGTGTCCGGGTTTCAGTCCACCCGAAACCCGGGCATATATTCGTCAGACAGAAATGAGGCTTGGAACGGGGCCTGAAAGGAAGGTGAAGGGGCACTATGTCTGCCACAAAGGTGTCCCAGGTCTGTTACAATCCTATATTATATTATATAATAATAAAAAAAAATTCTGTACGCCGATAAAGTGTTTGGCTTGAAGAAAAAGTGGCGACCCTTCTGGTGGACCTCATCCCTTCTGGTGGACCTCATCCCTTCTGGTGGACCTCATCCCCTCTGGTGGACCTCATCCCCTCTGGTGGACCTCATCCCTTCTGGTGGACCTCATCCCCTCTGGTGGACCTCATCCCCTCTGGTGGACCTCATCCCCTCTGGTGGACCTCATCCCTTCTGGTGGACCTCATCCCTTCTGGTGGACCTCATCCCCTCTGGTGGACCTCATCCCCTCTGGTGGACCTCATCCCTTCTGGTGGACCTCATCCCCTCTGGTGGACCTCATCCCCTCTGGTGGACCTCATCCCCTCTGGTGGACCTCATCCCTTCTGGTGGACCTCATCCCCTCTGGTGGACCTCATCCCCCTCTGGTGGACCTCATCCCCTCTGGTGGACCTCATCCCTTCTGGTGGACCTCATCCCTTCTGGTGGACCTCATCCCTTCTGGTGGACCTCATCCCTTCTGGTGGACCTCATCCCTTCTGGTGGACCTCATCCCCTCTGGTGGACCTCATCCCCTCTGGTGGACCTCATCCCTTCTGGTGGACCTCATCCCTTCTGGTGGACCTCATCCCTTCTGGTGGACCTCATCCCTTCTGGTGGACCTCCTCCCTTCTGGTGGACCTCCTCCCTTCTGGTGGACCTCATCCCTTCTGGTGGACCTCATCCCTTCTGGTGGACCTCATCCCTTCTGGTGGACCTCATCCCTTCTGGTGGACCTCATCCCTTCTGGTGGACCTCATCCCTTCTGGTGGACCTCATCCCTTCTGGTGGACCTCCTCCCTTCTGGTGGACCTCCTCCCTTCTGGTGGACCTCCTCCCTTCTGGTGGACCTCCTCCCTTCTGGTGGACCTCCTCCCTTCTGGTGGACCTCCTCCCTTCTGGTGGACCTCCTCCCTTCTGGTGGACCTCCTCCCTTCTGGTGGACCTCCTCCCTTCTGGTGGACCTCCTCCCTTCTGGTGGACCTCCTCCCTTCTGGTGGACCTCCTCCCCTCTGGTGGACCTCCTCCCTTCTGGTGGACCTCATCCCTTCTGGTGGACCTCATCCCTTCCACTGACTTGGCCATGCCTGGAAACCCATTTTCTCTGGCACCTGATTATCAGATTATTGGCTCTCTGGAACTGTTAGTAAACATTTGTTTGATAGGCTGCTGCCCAGATCGGTCCCTACTGTCAGAATACAATGGTGGGGAGGATTCCTCCATCTACCTGACTTGTATAGATGGGGGAATCTGTTCAGTCATCTATGGTCCACCTAAAGCGGGTCATACAAGGTGTGAGATTTGCTAGACGAGAGGCTCGGCTGACCGCCTGACAGCTTTCCATTGAGAAATCGAAGGAGCGCAATGGACAATTCACCAATCAGATGCAGCCGCTGTGCAACTATTATAGCCCAGCAGAAGAAAATCGCCCATCTGTGCTGCAGTGTGGAAGGAGGAATCTGTTCGAGATCCCTTCTTCAGTCAATCAGTGCATGGCCTGCTTTTGTCTTGTAATTTGAAGTCATTTTTGACTTTTGGGTTGATAGTTTTATTGTATTGCAGCCATTGTGGTGGTGACTTATAAAACGATCGGGAAGTTGGTTTTCTGTTGCCCCGTATAAATTCCACATCACAGATCGAAGCGGGAAAGCTGATGCTTGAAGTATTCCGGCATGTTTGGTTTTGTGCCAGATTTGCCATGAAGGAAACGGCTCAACCGTCTTCCACTATGTGAGCCGACTCGGTCCGCGCCAGATGACCGCTTGGCCATTTAGGAGTTCAGATTAACTTCATTTCTAAAACCGTATTAAATGTAGCGTGTGTATGTCCAATATTGCCCGAATATTGACGGGGGGGGGGGGGGGGGCACAGAATGTGTAGAATATATCGCAGGCTTTAGAAATGATTCTACTTTTGTCAAAGTGGATTTTCGCATTCAGAATACAAAGACATCGTATTTTGTGAGTGAATTTCCTATAGGAACCTACCTGTGTGCTGGCTCCTGAACCTCTTTGTCTCCTGCTCCCTATAGAAACCTACCTGTGTGCTGGCTCCTGAGCCTCTTTGTCTCCTGCTCCCTATAGGAACCTACCTGTGTGCTGGCTCCTGAGCCGTGTTGTCTCCTGCTTCCTATAGGAACCTACCTGTGTGCTGGCTCCTGAGCCTCGTTGTCTCCTGCTTCCTATAGGAACCTACCTGTGTGCTGGCTCCTGAGCCTCTTTGTCTCCTGTTTCCTATAGGAACCTACCTGTGTGCTGGCTCCTGAGCCTCGTTGTCTCCTGCTTCCTATAGGAACCTACCTGTGTGCTGGCTCCTGAGCCTCGTTGTCTCCTGCTTTCTATAGGAACCTACCTGTGTGCTGGCTCCTGAGCCACGTTGTCTCCTGCTTCCTATAGGAACCTACCTGTGTCCTGACTCCTGAGCCTCTTTGTCTCCTGCTTCCTTCCTATAGGAACCTACCTGTGTGCTGGCTCCTGAGCCTCGTTGTCTCCTGCTTCCTATAGGAACCTACCTGTGTGCTGGCTCCTGAGCCTCGTTGTCTCCTGCTTTCTATAGGAACCTACCTGTGTGCTGGCTCCTGAGCCTCTTTGTCTCCTGTTTCCTATAGGAACCTACCTGTGTGCTGGCTCCTGAGCCTCGTTGTCTCCTGCTTCCTATAGGAACCTACCTGTGTGCTGGCTCCTGAGCCTCGTTGTCTCCTGCTTCCTATAGGAACCTACCTGTGTGCTGGCTCCTGAGCCGCACTGTCTCCTACTTTCTATAGGAACCTACCTGTGTGCTGGCTCCTGAGCCGTGTTGTCTCCTGCTTCCTATAGGAACCTACCTGTGTGCTAGCTCCTGAGCCATGTTGTCTCCTGCTTCCTATAGGAACCTACCTGTGTGCTGGCTCCTGAACCATGTTGTCTCCTGCTTCCTATAGGAACCTACCTGTGTGCTGGCTCTTGAGCCACGTTGTCTCCTGCTCCCTATAGGAACCTACCTGTGTGCTGGCTCCTGAGCCGCGTTGTCTCCTGCTTCCTTCCTATAGGAACCTACCTGTGTGCTGGCTCCTGAGCCGTGTTGTCTCCTGCTTCCTATAGGAACCTACCTATGTGCTGGCTCCTGAGCCGCGTTGTCTCCTGCTTCCTATAGGAACCTACCTGTGTGCCGGCTCCTGAGCCGTGTTGTCTCCTGCTTCCTATAGGAACCTACCCATGTGCTGGCTCCTGAGCCACGCTGTCTCCTGCTTCCTATAGGAACCTACCTATGTGCTGGCTCCTGAGCCACGCTGTCTTCTGCTTCCTATAGGAACCTACCTGTGTGCTGGCTCCTGAGCCGTGTTGTCTCCTGCTTCCTATAGGAACCTACCTGTGTGCTGGCTCCTGAGCCACGTTGTCTCCTGCTTCCTATAGGAACCTACCTGTGTGCTGGCTCCTGAGCCACGTTGTCTCCTGCTTCCTTCCTATAGGAACCTACCTGTTTCCTAGCTCCTGAACCATGTTGTCTCCTGCTTCCTATAGGAACCTACCTGTGTGCTGGCTCCTGAGCCACGTTGTCTCCTGCTTCCTATAGGAACCTACCTGTGTGCTGGATCCTGAGCCTCTTTGTCTCCTGCTTCCTATAGGAACCTACCTGTGTGCTGGCTCCTGAGCCGCGTTGTCTCCTGCTCCCTATAGGAACCTACCTGTGTGCTGGCTCCTGAGCCGTGTTGTCTCCTGCTTCCTATAGGAACCTACCTATGTGCTGGCTCCTGAGCCGCGTTGTCTCCTGCTTCCTATAGGAACCTACCTGTGTGCCGGCTCCTGAGCCGTGTTGTCTCCTGCTTCCTATAGGAACCTACCTGTGTGCTGGCTCCTGAGCCGTGTTGTCTCCTGCTTCCTATAGGAACCTACCTGTGTGCTGGCTGCTGAGCCACGCTGTCTCCAGCTTCCTATAGGAACCTACCTGTGTGCTGGCTCCTGAGCCTCTTTGTCTCCTGCTTCCTATAGGAACCTACCTGTGTGCCGGCTCCTGAGCCACGTTGTCTCTTGCTTCCTATAGGAACCTACCTGTGTGCTGGCTCCTGAGCCTCTTTGTCTCCTGCTCCCTATAGGAACCTACCTGTGTGCTAGCTCCTGAGCCAGCACACAGGTAGGTTCCTATGTGTGTGCTGGATCCTGAGCCTCTTTGTCTCCTGCTTCCTATAGGAACCTACCTGTGTGCCGGCTCCTGAGCCTCTTTGCTCCTGCTTCCTATAGGAACCTACCTGTGTGCTGGCTCCTGAGCCGTGTTGTCTCCTGCTTCCTATAGGAACCTACCTGTGTGCTGGCTCCTGAGCCTCTTTGTCTCCTGCTTCCTATAGGAACCTACCTGTGTGCTGGCTCCTGAGCCATGTTGTCTCCTGCTTCCTATAGGAACCTACCTTTTGTGCTGGCTCCTGAGCCGCACTGTCTCCTGCTTCCTATAGGAACCTACCTGTGTGCTGGCTCCTGAGCCACGTTGTCTCCTGCTTCCTATAGGAACCTACCTGTGTGCTGGATCCTGAGCCTCTTTGTCTCCTGCTCCCTATAGGAACCTACCTGTGTGCTGGCTCCTGAGCCGCGTTGTCTCCTGCTTCCTTCCTATAGGAACTTACCTGTGTGCTGGCTCCTGAGCCGCGTTGTCTCCTGCTTCCTATAGGAACCTACCTGTGTGCCGGCTCCTGAGCCGTGTTGTCTCCTGCTTCCTATAGGAACCTACCTATGTGCTGGCTCCTGAGCCACGCTGTCTCCTGCTCGATATAGGAACCTACCTGTGTGCTGGCTCCTGAGCCACGTTGTCTCCTGCTTCCTATAGGAACCTACCTGTGTGCTGGCTCCTGAGCCTCTTTGTCTCCTGCTCCCTATAGGAACCTACCTGTGTGCTGGATCCTGAGCCTCTTTTTCTCCTGCTTCCTATAGGAACCTACCTGTGTGCTGGTTCCTGAGCCGTGTTGTCTCCTGCTTCCTATAGGAACCTACCTGTGTGCTGGCTCCTGAGCCGTGTTGTCTCCTGCTTCCTATAGGAACCTACCTGTGTGCTGGCTCCTGAGCCAGCACACAGGTAGGTTCCTATGTGTGTGCTGGATCCTGAGCCTCTTTGTCTCCTGCTTCCTATAGGAACCTACCTGTGTGCTGGCTCCTGAGCCTCTTTGTCTCCTGCTTCCTATAAGAACCTACCTTTGTGCCGGCTCCTGAGCCTCTTTGTCTCCTGCTTCCTATAGGAACCTACCTGTGTGCTGGCTCCTGAGCCACGTTGTCTCCTGCTTCCTATAGGAACCTACCTGTGTGCTGGCTCCTGAGCCTCTTTGTCTCCTGCTTCCTATAGGAACCTACCTGTGTGCTGGCTCCTGAGCCTCTTTGTCTCCTGCTTCCTATAGGAACCTACCTGTGTGCTGGCTCCTGAGCCATGTTGTCTCCTGCTTCCTATAGGAACCTACCTGTGTGCTGGATCCTGAGCCACGTTGTCTCCTGCTTCTTATAGGAACCTACCTGTGTGCTGGCTCCTGAGCCTCTTTGTCTCCTGCTTCCTATAGGAACCTACCTGTGTGCTGGCTCCTGAGCCATGTTGTCTCCTGCTTCCTATAGGAACCTACCTTTGTGCTGGCTCCTGAGCCTCTTTGTCTCCTGCTTCCTATAGGAACCTACCTGTGTGCTGGCTCCTGAGCCTCTTTGTCTCCTGCTTCCTATAGGAACCTACCTGTGTGCTGGCTCCTGAGCCATGTTGTCTCCTGCTTCCTATAGGAACCTACCTGTGTGCTGGCTCCTGAGCCATGTTGTCTCCTGCTTCCTATAGGAACCTACCTTTGTGCTGGCTCCTGAGCCGCACTGTCTCCTGCTTCCTATAGGAACCTACCTGTGTGCTGGCTCCTGAGCCACGCTGTCTCCTGCTTCCTTTAGGAACCTACCTGTGTGCTGGCTCCTGAGCCTCTTTGTCTCCTGCTTCCTATAGGAACCTACCTGTGTGCTGGCTCCTGAGCCATGTTGTCTCCTGCTTCCTATAGGAACCTACCTTTGTGCTGGCTCCTGAGCCACGCTGTCTCCTGCTTCCTATAGGAACCTACCTGTGTGCTGGATCCTGAGCCTCTTTGTCTCCTGCTTCCTATAGGAACCTACCTGTGTGCTGGCTCCTGAGCCGTGTTGTCTCCTGCTCCCTATAGGAACCTACCTGTGTGCTGGCTCCTGAGCCGTGTTGTCTCCTGCTTCCTTCCTATAGGAACCTACCTGTGTGCTGGCTCCTGAGCCATGTTGTCTCCTGCTTCCTATAGGAACCTACCTGTGTGCTGGCTCCTGAGCCACGTTGTCTCCTGCTTCCTATAGGAACCTACCTGTGTGCTGGATCCTGAGCCTCTTTGTCTCCTGCTCCCTATAGGAACCTACCTGTGTGCTGGCTCCTGAGCCGCGTTGTCTCCTGCTTCCTTCCTATAGGAACCTACCTGTGTGCTGGCTCCTGAGCCGCATTGTCTCCTGCTTCCTATCGGAACCTACCTGTGTGCCGGCTCCTGAGCCGTGTTGTCTCCTGCTTCCTATAGGAACCTACCTATGTGCTGGCTCCTGAGCCACGCTGTCTCCTGCTCCCTATAGGAACCTACCTGTGTGCTGGCTCCTGAGCCACGTTGTCTCCTGCTTCCTATAGGAACCTACCTGTGTGCTGGCTCCTGAGCCTCTTTGTCTCCTGCTCCCTATAGGAACCTACCTTTGTGCTGGATCCTGAGCCTCTTTTTCTCCTGCTTCCTATAGGAACCTACCTGTGTGCTGGTTCCTGAGCCGTGTTGTCTCCTGCTTCCTATAGGAACCTACCTGTGTGCTGGCTCCTGAGCCGTGTTGTCTCCTGCTTCCTATAGGAACCTACCTGTGTGCTGGCTCCTGAGCCAGCACACAGGTAGGTTCCTATGTGTGTGCTGGATCCTGAGCCTCTTTGTCTCCTGCTTCCTATAGGAACCTACCTGTGTGCTGGCTCCTGAGCCTCTTTGTCTCCTGCTTCCTATAGGAACCTACCTTTGTGCCGGCTCCTGAGCCTCTTTGTCTCCTGCTTCCTATAGGAACCTACCTTTGTGCCGGCTCCTGAGCCTCTTTGTCTCCTGCTTCCTATAGGAACCTACCTGTGTGCTGGCTCCTGAGCCACGTTGTCTCCTGCTTCCTATAGGAACCTACCTGTGTGCTGGCTCCTGAGCCTCTTTGTCTCCTGCTTCCTATAGGATCCTACCTGTGTGCTGGCTCCTGAGCCTCTTTGTCTCCTGCTTCCTATAGGAACCTACCTGTGTGCTGGCTCCTGAGCCATGTTGTCTCCTGCTTCCTATAGGAACCTACCTGTGTGCTGGATCCTGAGCCACGTTGTCTCCTGCTTCTTATAGGAACCTACCTGTGTGCTGGCTCCTGAGCCACGCTGTCTCCTGCTTCTTATAGGAACCTACCTGTGTGCTGGCTCCTGAGCCTCTTTGTCTCCTGCTTCCTATAGGAACCTACCTGTGTGCTGGCTCCTGAGCCATGTTGTCTCCTGCTTCCTATAGGAACCTACCTTTGTGCTGGCTCCTGAGCCTCTTTGTCTCCTGCTTCCTATAGGAACCTACCTGTGTGCTGGCTCCTGAGCCTCTTTGTCTCCTGCTTCCTATAGGAACCTACCTGTGTGCTGGCTCCTGAGCCATGTTGTCTCCTGCTTCCTATAGGAACCTACCTGTGTGCTGGCTCCTGAGCCGTGTTGTCTCCTGCTTCCTATAGGAACCTACCTGTGTGCTGGCTCCTGAGCCACGCTGTCTCCTGCTTCCTTTAGGAACCTACCTGTGTGCTGGCTCCTGAGCCACGCTGTCTCCTACTCCCTCTAGGAACCTACCTATGTGCTGGCTCCTGAGCCACGCTCTCTCCTGCTTCCTATAGGAACCTACCTGTGTGCTGGCTCCTGAGCCTCTTTGTCTCCTGCTCCCTATAGGAACCTACCTGTGTGCTGGATCCTGAGCCTCTTTTTCTCCTGCTTCCTATAGGAACCTACCTGTGTGCTGGATCCTGAGCCACGTTGTCTCCTGCTTCTTATAGGAACCTACCTGTGTGCTGGCTCCTGAGCCATGTTGTCTCCTGCTTCCTATAGGAACCTACCTTTGTGCTGGCTCCTGAGCCTCTTTGTCTCCTGCTTCCTATAGGAACCTACCTGTGTGCTGGCTCCTGAGCCGTGTTGTCTCCTGCTCCCTATAGGAACCTACCTGTGTGCTGGCTCCTGAGCCGTGTTGTCTCCTGCTTCCTTCCTATAGGAACCTACCTGTGTGCTGGCTCCTGAGCCGTGTTGTCTCCTGCTTCCTATAGGAACCTACCTGTGTGCTGGCTCCTGAGCCACGTTGTCTCCTGCTTCCTATAGGAACCTACCTGTGTGCTGGATCCTGAGCCTCTTTGTCTCCTGCTTCCTATAGGAACCTACCTGTGTGCTGGCTCCTGAGCCGTGTTGTCTCCTGCTCCCTATAGGAACCTACCTGTGTGCTGGCTCCTGAGCCACGCTGTCTCCTACTCAGTCTAGGAACCTACCTATGTGCTAGCTCCTGAGCCACGCTCTCTCCTGCTTCCTATAGGAACCTACCTGTGTGCTGGATCCTGAGCCTCTTTTTCTCCTGCTTCCTATAGGAACCTACCTGTGTGCTGGCTCCTGAGCCGTGTTGTCTCCTGCTTCCTATAGGAACCTACCTGTGTGCTGGTTCCTGAGCCTCTTTGTCTCCTGCTTCCTATAGGAACCTACCTGTGTGCTGGTTCCTGAGCCTCTTTGTCTCCTGCTTCCTATAGGAACCTACCTGTGTGCTGGCTCCTGAGCCGTGTTGTCTCCTGCTTCCTATAGGAACCTACCTGTGTGCTGGCTCCTGAGCCACGTTGTCTCCTGCCTACTTCCTATAGGAACCTACCTGTGTGCTGGCTCCTGAGCTGCACTGTCTCCAGCTTCCTTCCTATAGGAACCTACCTGTGTGCTGGCTCCTGAGCCTCTTTGTCTCCTACTTTCTATAGGAACCTACCTGTGTGCTGGCTCCTGAGCCGTGTTGTCTCCTGCTTCCTATAGGAACCTACCTGTGTGCTGGCTCCTGAGCCACGTTGTCTCCTGCTTCCTATAGGAACCTACCTGTGTGCTGGATCCTGAGCCTCTTTGTCTCCTGCTTCCTATAGGAACCTACCTATGTGCTGGCTCCTGAGCCACGCTGTCTCCTGCTTCCTATAGGAACCTACCTATGTGCTGGCTCCTGAGCCACGCTGTCTTCTGCTTCCTATAGGAACCTACCTGTGTGCTGGCTCCTGAGCCGTGTTGTCTCCTGCTCCCTATAGGAACCTACCTGTGTGCTGGCTCCTGAGCCACGTTGTCTCCTGCCTACTTCCTATAGGAACCTACCTTTGTGCTGGCTCCTGAGCTGCACTGTCTCCAGCTTCCTTCCTATAGGAACCTACCTGTGTGCTGGCTCCTGAGCCTCTTTGTCTCCTACTTTCTATAGGAACCTACCTGTGTGCTGGCTCCTGAGCCGCGCTGTCTCCTGCTTTCTATAGGAACCTACCTGTGTGCTGGCTCCTGAGCCGTGTTGTCTCCTGCTTCCTATAGGAACCTACCTGTGTGCTGGCTCCTGAGCCACGTTGTCTCCTGCTTCCTATAGGAACCTACCTGTGTGCTGGCTCCTGAGCCTCTTTGTCTCCTGCTCCCTATAGGAACCTACCTGTGTGCTGGATCCTGAGCCTCTTTTTCTCCTGCTTCCTATAGGAACCTACCTGTGTGCTGGCTCCTGAGCCGTGTTGTCTCCTGCTTCCTATAGGAACCTACCTGTGTGCTGGCTCCTGAGCCGTGTTGTCTCCTGCTTCCTATAGGAACCTACCTGTGTGCTGGCTCCTGAGCCGTGTTGTCTCCTGCTTCCTATAGGAACCTACCTCTGTGCTGGCTCCTGAGCCAGCACACAGGTAGGTTCCTATGTGTGTGCTGGATCCTTAGCCTCTTTGTCTCCTGCTTCCTATAGGAACCTACCTGTGTGCTGGCTCCTGAGCCTCTTTGTCTCCTGCTTCCTATAGGAACCTACCTTTGTGCTGGATCCTGAGCCACGTTGTCTCCTGCTTCTTATAGGAACCTACCTGTGTGCTGGCTCCTGAGCCGCGCTGTCTCCTGCTTCCTTTAGGAACCTACCTGTGTGCTGGCTCCTGAGCCACGCTCTCTCCTGCTTCCTATAGGAACCTACCTGTGTGCTGGCTCCTGAGCCTCTTTGTCTCATGCTCCCTATAGGAACCTACCTGTGTGCTGGCTCCTGAGCCGTGTTGTCTCCTGCTTCCTATAGGAACCTACCTGTGTGCTGGATCCTGAGCCACGTTGTCTCCTGCTTCTTATAGGAACCTACCTGTGTGCTGGCTCCTGAGCCTCTTTGTCTCCTGCTTCCTATAGGAACCTACCTGTGTGCTGGCTCCTGAGCCGTGTTGTCTCCTGCTTCCTATAGGAACCTACCTGTGTGCTGGATCCTGAGCCACGTTGTCTCCTGCTTCTTATAGGAACCTACCTGTGTGCTGGCTCCTGAGCCGCGCTGTCTCCTGCTTCCTTTAGGAACCTACCTGTGTGCTGGCTCCTGAGCCACGCTCTCTCCTGCTTCCTATAGGAACCTACCTGTGTGCTGGCTCCTGAGCCTCTTTGTCTCATGCTCCCTATAGGAACCTACCTGTGTGCTGGCTCCTGAGCCGTGTTGTCTCCTGCTTCCTATAGGAACCTACCTTTGTGCTGGCTCCTGAGCCACGCTGTCTCCTGCTTCCTATAGGAACCTACCTGTGTGCTGGCTCCTGAGCCATGTTGTCTCCTGCTTCCTATAGGAACCTACCTTTGTGCTGGCTCCTGAGCCACGCTGTCTCCTGCTTCCTATAGGAACCTACCTGTGTGCTGGCTCCTGAGCCGTGTTGTCTCCTGCTTCCTATAGGAACCTACCTGTGTGCTGGCTCCTGAGCCGTGTTGTCTCCTGCTTCCTATAGGAACCTACCTGTGTGCTGGATCCTGAGCCTCTTTGTCTCCTGCTCCCTATAGGAACCTACCTGTGTGCTGGCTCCTGAGCCGTGTTGTCTCCTGCTTCCTATAGGAACCTACCTGTGTGCTGGCTCCTGAGCCGCGCGGTCTCCTGCTCCCTATAGGAACCTACCTGTGTGCTGGCTCCTGAGACTCGTTGTCTCCTGCTTTCTATAGGAACCTACCTGTGTGCTGGCTCCTGAGCCGTGTTGTCTCTTGCTTCCTTCCTATAGGAACCTACCTGTGTGCTGGCTCCTGAGCCGCGCTGTCTCCTACTTTTTATAGGAACCTACCTGTGTGCTGGCTCCTGAGACTCGTTGTCTCCTGCTTTCTATAGGAACCTACAACTGGCTCCTGAGCCGTGGTATCTCCTGCTCCCTATAGGAACCTACCTGTGTGCTGGCTCCTGAGCCTTTGTCTCCTGCTCCCTATAGGAACCTACCTGCGTTCTGGCTCCTGAGACTCTTCTCCTACTTTCTATAGGAACCTACCTGTGTGCTGGCTCCTGAGCCTCTTTGTCTCCTGCTCCCTATAGGAACCTACCTGTGTGCTGGCTCCTGAGACTCGTTGTCTCCTGCTTTCTATAGGAACCTACCTGTGTGCTGGCTCCTGAGCCGCGCTGTCTCCAGCTTCCTTCCTATAGGAACCTACCTGTGTGCTGGCTCCTGAGCCATGTTGTCTCCTGCTTCCTATAGGAACCTACCTGTGTGCTGGCTCCTGAGCCGTGTTGTCTCCTGCTCCCTATAGGAACCTACCTGTGTGCTGGCTCCTGAGCCGTGTTGTCTCCTGCTTCCTTCCTATAGGAACCTACCTGTGTGCTGGCTCCTGAGCCGTGTTGTCTCCTGCTTCCTATAGGAACCTACCTGTGTGCTGGCTCCTGAGCCACGTTGTCTCCTGCTTCCTATAGGAACCTACCTGTGTGCTGGATCCTGAGCCTCTTTGTCTCCTGCTTCCTATAGGAACCTACCTGTGTGCTGGCTCCTGAGCCGTGTTGTCTCCTGCTCCCTATAGGAACCTACCTGTGTGCTGGCTCCTGAGCCACGCTGTCTCCTACTCAGTCTAGGAACCTACCTATGTGCTAGCTCCTGAGCCACGCTCTCTCCTGCTTCCTATAGGAACCTACCTGTGTGCTGGATCCTGAGCCTCTTTTTCTCCTGCTTCCTATAGGAACCTACCTGTGTGCTGGCTCCTGAGCCGTGTTGTCTCCTGCTTCCTATAGGAACCTACCTGTGTGCTGGTTCCTGAGCCTCTTTGTCTCCTGCTTCCTATAGGAACCTACCTGTGTGCTGGTTCCTGAGCCTCTTTGTCTCCTGCTTCCTATAGGAACCTACCTGTGTGCTGGCTCCTGAGCCGTGTTGTCTCCTGCTTCCTATAGGAACCTACCTGTGTGCTGGCTCCTGAGCCACGTTGTCTCCTGCTTCCTATAGGAACCTACCTGTGTGCTGGATCCTGAGCCTCTTTGTCTCCTGCTTCCTATAGGAACCTACCTTTGTGCCGGCTCCTGAGCCTCTTTGTCTCCTGCTTCCTATAGGAACCTACCTGTGTGCTGGCTCCTGAGCCACGTTGTCTCCTGCTTCCTATAGGAACCTACCTGTGTGCTGGCTCCTGAGCCTCTTTGTCTCCTGCTTCCTATAGGATCCTACCTGTGTGCTGGCTCCTGAGCCTCTTTGTCTCCTGCTTCCTATAGGAACCTACCTGTGTGCTGGCTCCTGAGCCATGTTGTCTCCTGCTTCCTATAGGAACCTACCTGTGTGCTGGATCCTGAGCCACGTTGTCTCCTGCTTCTTATAGGAACCTACCTGTGTGCTGGCTCCTGAGCCACGCTGTCTCCTGCTTCTTATAGGAACCTACCTGTGTGCTGGCTCCTGAGCCTCTTTGTCTCCTGCTTCCTATAGGAACCTACCTGTGTGCTGGCTCCTGAGCCATGTTGTCTCCTGCTTCCTATAGGAACCTACCTTTGTGCTGGCTCCTGAGCCTCTTTGTCTCCTGCTTCCTATAGGAACCTACCTGTGTGCTGGCTCCTGAGCCTCTTTGTCTCCTGCTTCCTATAGGAACCTACCTGTGTGCTGGCTCCTGAGCCATGTTGTCTCCTGCTTCCTATAGGAACCTACCTGTGTGCTGGCTCCTGAGCCTCTTTGTCTCCTGCTTCCTATAGGAACCTACCTGTGTGCTGGCTCCTGAGCCACGCTGTCTCCTGCTTCCTTTAGGAACCTACCTGTGTGCTGGCTCCTGAGCCACGCTGTCTCCTACTCCCTCTAGGAACCTACCTGTGTGCTGGCTCCTGAGCCGTGTTGTCTCCTGCTTCCTTCCTATAGGAACCTACCTGTGTGCTGGCTCCTGAGCCGTGTTGTCTCCTGCTTCCTATAGGAACCTACCTGTGTGCTGGCTCCTGAGCCACGTTGTCTCCTGCTTCCTATAGGAACCTACCTGTGTGCTGGATCCTGAGCCTCTTTGTCTCCTGCTTCCTATAGGAACCTACCTGTGTGCTGGCTCCTGAGCCGTGTTGTCTCCTGCTCCCTATAGGAACCTACCTGTGTGCTGGCTCCTGAGCCACGCTGTCTCCTACTCAGTCTAGGAACCTACCTATGTGCTAGCTCCTGAGCCACGCTCTCTCCTGCTTCCTATAGGAACCTACCTGTGTGCTGGATCCTGAGCCTCTTTTTCTCCTGCTTCCTATAGGAACCTACCTGTGTGCTGGCTCCTGAGCCGTGTTGTCTCCTGCTTCCTATAGGAACCTACCTGTGTGCTGGTTCCTGAGCCTCTTTGTCTCCTGCTTCCTATAGGAACCTACCTGTGTGCTGGTTCCTGAGCCTCTTTGTCTCCTGCTTCCTATAGGAACCTACCTGTGTGCTGGCTCCTGAGCCGTGTTGTCTCTTGCTTCCTATAGGAACCTACCTGTGTGCTGGCTCCTGAGCCACGTTGTCTCCTGCCTACTTCCTATAGGAACCTACCTGTGTGCTGGCTCCTGAGCTGCACTGTCTCCAGCTTCCTTCCTATAGGAACCTACCTGTGTGCTGGCTCCTGAGCCTCTTTGTCTCCTACTTTCTATAGGAACCTACCTGTGTGCTGGCTCCTGAGCCGTGTTGTCTCCTGCTTCCTATAGGAACCTACCTGTGTGCTGGCTCCTGAGCCACGTTGTCTCCTGCTTCCTATAGGAACCTACCTATGTGCTGGCTCCTGAGCCACGCTGTCTCCTGCTTCCTATAGGAACCTACCTATGTGCTGGCTCCTGAGCCACGCTGTCTTCTGCTTCCTATAGGAACCTACCTGTGTGCTGGCTCCTGAGCCGTGTTGTCTCCTGCTCCCTATAGGAACCTACCTGTGTGCTGGCTCCTGAGCCACGTTGTCTCCTGCCTACTTCCTATAGGAACCTACCTTTGTGCTGGCTCCTGAGCTGCACTGTCTCCAGCTTCCTTCCTATAGGAACCTACCTGTGTGCTGGCTCCTGAGCCTCTTTGTCTCCTACTTTCTATAGGAACCTACCTGTGTGCTGGCTCCTGAGCCGCGCTGTCTCCTGCTTTCTATAGGAACCTACCTGTGTGCTGGCTCCTGAGCCATGTTGTCTCCTGCTTCCTATAGGAACCTACCTGTGTGCTGGCTCCTGAGCCACGTTGTCTCCTGCTTCCTATAGGAACCTACCTGTGTGCTGGCTCCTGAGCCTCTTTGTCTCCTGCTCCCTATAGGAACCTACCTGTGTGCTGGATCCTGAGCCTCTTTTTCTCCTGCTTCCTATAGGAACCTACCTGTGTGCTGGCTCCTGAGCCGTGTTGTCTCCTGCTTCCTATAGGAACCTACCTGTGTGCTGGCTCCTGAGCCGTGTTGTCTCCTGCTTCCTATAGGAACCTACCTGTGTGCTGGCTCCTGAGCCGTGTTGTCTCCTGCTTCCTATAGGAACCTACCTCTGTGCTGGCTCCTGAGCCAGCACACAGGTAGGTTCCTATGTGTGTGCTGGATCCTTAGCCTCTTTGTCTCCTGCTTCCTATAGGAACCTACCTGTGTGCTGGCTCCTGAGCCTCTTTGTCTCCTGCTTCCTATAGGAACCTACCTTTGTGCTGGATCCTGAGCCACGTTGTCTCCTGCTTCTTATAGGAACCTACCTGTGTGCTGGCTCCTGAGCCGCGCTGTCTCCTGCTTCCTTTAGGAACCTACCTGTGTGCTGGCTCCTGAGCCACGCTCTCTCCTGCTTCCTATAGGAACCTACCTGTGTGCTGGCTCCTGAGCCACGTTGTCTCCTGCTTCCTATAGGAACCTACCTGTGTGCTGGATCCTGAGCCTCTTTGTCTCCTGCTTCCTATAGGAACCTACCTATGTGCTGGCTTCTGAGCCACGCTGTCTCCTGCTTCCTATAGGAACCTACCTATGTGCTGGCTCCTGAGCCACGCTGTCTTCTGCTTCCTATAGGAACCTACCTGTGTGCTGGCTCCTGAGCCGTGTTGTCTCCTGCTCCCTATAGGAACCTACCTGTGTGCTGGCTCCTGAGCCACGTTGTCTCCTGCCTACTTCCTATAGGAACCTACCTTTGTGCTGGCTCCTGAGCTGCACTGTCTCCAGCTTCCTTCCTATAGGAACCTACCTGTGTGCTGGCTCCTGAGCCTCTTTGTCTCCTACTTTCTATAGGAACCTACCTGTGTGCTGGCTCCTGAGCCGCGCTGTCTCCTGCTTTCTATAGGAACCTACCTGTGTGCTGGCTCCTGAGCCGTGTTGTCTCCTGCTTCCTATAGGAACCTACCTGTGTGCTGGCTCCTGAGCCACGTTGTCTCCTGCTTCCTATAGGAACCTACCTGTGTGCTGGCTCCTGAGCCTCTTTGTCTCCTGCTCCCTATAGGAACCTACCTGTGTGCTGGATCCTGAGCCTCTTTTTCTCCTGCTTCCTATAGGAACCTACCTGTGTGCTGGCTCCTGAGCCGTGTTGTCTCCTGCTTCCTATAGGAACCTACCTGTGTGCTGGCTCCTGAGCCGTGTTGTCTCCTGCTTCCTATAGGAACCTACCTCTGTGCTGGCTCCTGAGCCAGCACACAGGTAGGTTCCTATGTGTGTGCTGGATCCTTAGCCTCTTTGTCTCCTGCTTCCTATAGGAACCTACCTGTGTGCTGGCTCCTGAGCCTCTTTGTCTCCTGCTTCCTATAGGAACCTACCTGTGTGCTGGATCCTGAGCCACGTTGTCTCCTGCTTCTTATAGGAACCTACCTGTGTGCTGGCTCCTGAGCCGCGCTGTCTCCTGCTTCCTTTAGGAACCTACCTGTGTGCTGGCTCCTGAGCCACGCTCTCTCCTGCTTCCTATAGGAACCTACCTGTGTGCTGGCTCCTGAGCCTCTTTGTCTCCTGCTCCCTATAGGAACCTACCTGTGTGCTGGCTCCTGAGCCGTGTTGTCTCCTGCTTCCTATAGGAACCTACCTGTGTGCTGGATCCTGAGCCACGTTGTCTTCTGCTTCTTATAGGAACCTACCTGTGTGCTGGCTCCTGAGCCTCTTTGTCTCCTGCTTCCTATAGGAACCTACCTGTGTGCTGGCTCCTGAGCCATGTTGTCTCCTGCTTCCTATAGGAACCTACCTTTGTGCTGGCTCCTGAGCCACGCTGTCTCCTGCTCGATATAGGAACCTACCTGTGTGCTGGCTCCTGAGCCACGCTGTCTCCTGCTTCCTATAGGAACCTACCTGTGTGCTGGCTCCTGAGCCATGTTGTCTCCTGCTTCCTATAGGAACCTACCTTTGTGCTGGCTCCTGAGCCACGCTGTCTCCTGCTTCCTATAGGAACCTACCTGTGTGCTGGATCCTGAGCCTCTTTTTCTCCTGCTCCCTATAGGAACCTACCTGTGTGCTGGCTCCTGAGCCGTGTTGTCTCCTGCTTCCTATAGGAACCTACCTGTGTGCTGGCTCCTGAGCCGTGTTGTCTCCTGCTCCCTATAGGAACCTACCTGTGTGCTGGCTCCTGAGCCACGCTGTCTCCTACTCCGTCTAGGAACCTACCTATGTGCTAGCTCCTGAGCCACGCTCTCTCTTGCTTCCTATAGGAACCTACTTGTGTGCTGGATCCTGAGCCTCTTTTTCTCCTGCTTCCTATAGGAACCTACCTGTGTGCTGGCTCCTGAGCAGTGTTGTCTCCTGCTTCCTATAGGAACCTACCTGTGTGCTGGATCCTGAGCCTCTTTGTCTCCTGCTCCCTATAGGAACCTACCTGTGTGCTGGCTCCTGAGCCATGTTGTCTCCTGCTTCCTATAGGAACCTACCTTTGTGCTGGCTCCTGAGCCGCGCTGTCTCCTGCTTCCTTTAGGAACCTACCTGTGTGCTGGCTCCTGAGCCACGCTGTCTCCTACTCCCTCTAGGAACCTACCTATGTGCTGGCTCCTGAGCCACGCTCTCTCCTGCTTCCTATAGGAACCTACCTGTGTGCTGGCTCCTGAGCCTCTTTGTCTCCTGCTCCCTATAGGAACCTACCTGTGTGCTGGCTCCTTAGCCGTGTTGTCTCCTGCTTCCTATAGGAACCTACCTGTGTGCTGGCTCCTGAGCCATGTTGTCTCCTGCTCCCTATAGGAACCTACCTGTGTGCTGGCTCCTGAGCCACGCTCTCTCCTGCTTCCTATAGGAACCTACCTGTGTGCTGGCTCCTGAGCCTCTTTGTCTCCTGCTCCCTATAGGAACCTACCTGTGTGCTGGCTCCTGAGCCGTGTTGTCTCCTGCTTCCTATAGGAACCTACCTGTGTGCTGGCTCCTGAGCAGTGTTGTCTCCTGCTTCCTATAGGAACCTACCTGTGTGCTGGATCCTGAGCCTCTTTGTCTCCTGCTCCCTATAGGAACCTACCTGTGTGCTGGCTCCTGAGCCGTGTTGTCTCCTGCTTCCTATAGGAACCTACCTGTGTGCTGGCTCCTGAGCCGTGTTGTCTCCTGCTTCCTATAGGAACCTACCTGTGTGCTGGCTCCTGAGCAGTGTTGTCTCCTGCTTCCTATAGGAACCTACCTGTGTGCTGGATCCTGAGCCTCTTTGTCTCCTGCTCCCTATAGGAACCTACCTGTGTGCTGGCTCCTGAGCCAGCACACAGGTAGGTTCCTATGTGTGTGCTGGATCCTGAGCCTCTTTTCTCCTGCTTCCTATAGGAACCTACCTGTGTGCTGGCTCCTGAGCCGTGTTGTCTCCTGCTTCCTATAGGAACCTACCTGTGTGCTGGCTCCTGAGCCGCGCGGTCTCCTGCTCCCTATAGGAACCTACCTGTGTGCTGGCTCCTGAGACTCGTTGTCTCCTGCTTTCTATAGGAACCTACCTGTGTGCTGGCTCCTGAGCCGTGTTGTCTCTTGCTTCCTTCCTATAGGAACCTACCTGTGTGCTGGCTCCTGAGCCGCGCTGTCTCCTACTTTTTATAGGAACCTACCTGTGTGCTGGCTCCTGAGACTCGTTGTCTCCTGCTTTCTATAGGAACCTACAACTGGCTCCTGAGCCGTGTTGTCTCCTGCTCCCTATAGGAACCTACCTGTGTGCTGGCTCCTGAGCCGTGTTGTCTCCTGCTCCCTATAGGAACCTACCTGTGTGCTGGCTCCTGAGCCTTTGTCTCCTGCTCCCTATAGGAACCTACCTGCGTTCTGGCTCCTGAGACTCTTCTCCTACTTTCTATAGGAACCTACCTGTGTGCTGGCTCCTGAGCCTCTTTGTCTCCTGCTCCCTATAGGAACCTACCTGTGTGCTGGCTCCTGAGACTCGTTGTCTCCTGCTTTCTATAGGAACCTACCTGTGTGCTGGCTCCTGAGCCGCGCTGTCTCCAGCTTCCTTCCTATAGGAACCTACCTGTGTGCTGGCTCCTGAGCCATGTTGTCTCCTGCTTCCTATAGGAACCTACCTGTGTTCTGGATCCTGATTTGTGTCTCCTGCTCCCTATAGGAACCTACCTGTGTGCTGGCTCCTTAGCCGCTTTGTCTCCTGCTTCCTATAGGAACCTACCTGTGTGCTGGCTCCTTAGCCGCTTTGTCTCCTGCTTCCTATAGGAACCTACCTGTGTGCTGGCTCCTGAGCCTCTTTGTCTCCTGCTTCCTATAGGAACCTACCTGTGTGCTGGCTCCTGAGCCGTGTTGTCTCCTGCTTCCTATAGGAACCTACCTCTGTGCTGGCTCCTGAGCCGTGTTGTCTCCTGCTTCCTATAGGAACCTACCTCTGTGCTGGCTCCTGAGACTCGTTGTCTCCTGCTCCCTATAGGAACCTACCTGTGTGCTGGCTCCTTAGCCGCTTTGTCTCCTGCTTCCTATAGGAACCTACCTGTGTGCTGGCTCCTTAGCCGCTTTGTCTCCTGCTTCCTATAGGAACCTACCTGTGTGCTGGCTCCTGAGCCTCTTTGTCTCCTGCTTCCTATAGGAACCTACCTGTGTGCTGGCTCCTAAGCCGCGCTCTGTGTTTCTATGGACAGTTAAAGCATAGCTCAGCTCCGCCCCCCACTGTTTGCTCACAGAATTTAATTGACTGCAGCAGGAGCCAATGAGAGAGAGGAGTGAGCCGCTGCAGACCTGCACACCGCTGGATGGAAATGGGGCTCAGGTGAGTATACGGGGGGGGGGGGGGGGCGGTACTAATACAGGGAGGGGGGGCGGTACTAATACAGGGAGGGGGGCGGTACTAATCCAGGGACTTTTGGTACGTCAGTGCAGAGAATGGGGGAAGATAAATAATATCCGGCCACTTTCAGTCCGATAATACCGAATTCCAGCGTACAATCAGAATTGTATTCAATGAGGTGGTTGTAGGTGGGCTCCATACAATGTAGAAGGGGTCTTTTTTTTGGGCGATATCTCCCGGCACAATACACTTAAAACAATTTGTTTTGGTTTTTCATCGGTCTTCTCGCGTTTCTCATCCCTTTCGCTTTCGAATCCAGGCCAACTATTTGCTGTAACCTTCCACTTCATAGGGATCTCCTTTACTACTTCAGTGCAACCCTTAAATCTGCAGTCCGGGTTCTAGCTCCATATCCAGCGGCACTGCCGGGACCGTGCCGGACCATCGCCACAGATTTCCATTTTAGGGATTTATTCCTTTGGTTCATTTCAGGTCACCGTTGCCTCTTCTCTATTTTGCGCGGCGAGTAGACGGTTAATGATTGTTGGATTCTTTGTAGCTTTGGGACAGCGAACACCCCGATATCAAACTATATAGAATGACAGGTCTGTAATGTTCCACCGTCCCAAGATCTCCTCTAATGGCGCTTCACAGGTTAAACTCTTCCCTCGTTTAAAGAGCCGTCGCCGGCCGACGCGCCACCTACTACATTTAACCCTTCGAAAGGCCGCCGGAGGAGTAAAAGTGCGGCTCACGATTCCTAATGTGTTTATATGAACCCCAGAAATTGGACTTTGTATGTGAACCCCGCGATTCTGAAACGGCCATTTACACGCGTGTGCGACATTATTATTATTATTATTATTATTATTATTGTTTTATATTATTTCTGTGTTCTGGGGATGAAGAATATTTCATATGGACTCAAATGAACAAAACCGGAATAAAGTGCAGGATGAGGGAAACCAAGACCCCCGCCACCGTATGTGTATGTGTGTGTGTATATGTATATATATGTGTGTGTATATATATATATATATATATATATATATATATATATATATATATATATATATATATATATATATATATATACTCCTCACTATGTATATATAGTGTGTATTTCTATATACCCCTCAAGGTCTGTGTGTATATATATATATATTTCTATATACTCCTCACTGTGTGTTTGTGTATATATATATATGTTAGGATTCCTATATACTCCTCTGGTATGTCGGCGATTCGTGGCGCTGTGTCATGTTTAGTCGCAGGGATTGTCGCCAGCGCCATTACACACAATGCCGGTATAAATAGTACATGCGGTTCCATATAAAGGGGGTGCTCTTCGGAGGACGCCGGCCGGTGATCACCATAATACCCGTTTATTGGTATTGGAACACAAAAGTGCCAGCTCCGCGGTTGCGTCTAGTCCAGTCCGCAGATTCCAGCAGACTCCGATTGCTGGGAGACAAACCACGTGGTCGGCTCTCCTGTTAAGAACAGAAAAAAAAAAAAAAATTGTCGGCATTAGAGCACCCAGCCCCCACCCTTCCCCTCCCCCCCTGGTTTCCCTACTACTGCAGGCGGAATGGGGAGGGTCATGTCACATATCATGTGTTGGGGAGTATGAGAAGTACTAAGTCTTATGATAATGATCCCCGCGTCTGGCAGGAGGGGGGAGGGGGCCAATGCACCATGTCTTCATAGGCGCAGACCTAAAATGGCTGCTGCTAATCAAGTGTCTTGTGAATTGGGAAGGCCGATCCTTTAAACAAAAGGTTATTGTTCCGTCTTTCATATTTGCTTGGATGAGCGTCGGTGTCATTTCAATGATTTCCAGTCGGCGCTCCGCCAGCAATCCTTCGCTGTGATTCCTCGCCGCCGCCGCTCTACAAATCCACAATTTTCACTTTTTACTTTCAGTTTTATATTTTTTTTCTTTATTTTTTTTTTTGTATTGCAGAATGTAAATAAGGACAGCCCCAAAATCCTGCCAGACGATCGAGTGCAGAGCGTGAAGGTAGGTGCTCCTCATTACCCCGGCCGGCACACCTCCCCCACCTCCTCCGTATTTGTAGAATTGTTACCAATAAATTGAAGCGGCTTGTTGGGCAATGCCAGGCTGAGGGCCAGTCCTAGAAAGGGTTAAAAACCTTGTCAGATTAACCCTCGTGGTGCCAGGCTCTGGTAAGTTGTCTTTTTATTGGCCACCATTGTGCGTTTGTTGTGGGTCGATCTCCGTCAGAAAAGGAAGTGTGCCGGGTCTGTGTGAGGCAGATAATGCCGATCGCCTTCCGCCGCGGAACACGTGTCCAAATTACTGTCAACATTTCTCTTTGAAGGGAATAAAATGTCAGAATGATCGTTCTTTTCTGTGGAATGTTGGAGCGATCGTATCATTGGAGGGATGTCTGATTAGTGGGCGGTTTGGTGTCCTCAATCGATGTAAACCATGTGCATCGAACGCATCATGTTTATTTCATTCTTGCATCGAATAACCACAAATAACTCCAATATAGTCTCAGAGGAGAATTCCGGAGGTCAGCCAATGTCCGGTGTACAGTATACGCTGTATACCTGTAGTGGATAGATGTCCGATGTAGAGGTATACGCCGTATACCTGTAGTGTATAGATGTCTGGTGTAGAGTATACGCCGTATACCTGTAGTGTATAGATGTCCGGTTTAGAGTATACACCGTGTACCTGTAGTGTATAGATGTCCGGTGTAGAGTATACGCCGTATACCTGTAGTGGATAGATGTCCGGTGTAGAGTATACACTGTGTACCTGTAGTGTATAGATGTCCGGTGTAGAGTATACGCCGTATACCTGTAGTGGATAGATGTCCGGTGTAGAGTATACGCTGTATACCTGTAGTGGATAGATGTCCGGTGTAGAGTATATGCCGTATACCTGTAGTGGATGGATGTCCGGTGTAGAGTATACGCTGTATACCTGTAGTGGATAGATGTCCGGTGTAGAGTATATGCCGTATACCTGTAGTGGATGGATGTCCGGTGTAGAGTATACGCCGTATACCTGTAGTGTATAGATGTCCGGTGTAGAGTATACACCGTGTACCTGTAGTGTATAGATGTCCGGTGTAGAGTATATGCCGTATACCTGTAGCTGATAGATGTCCGGTGTAGAGTATACGCCGTATACCTGTAGTGTATAGATGTCCGGTGTAGAGTATACGCCGTATACCTGTAGCTGATAGATGTCCGGTGTAGAGTATACGCCGTATACCTGTAGTGTATAGATGTCCGGTGTGGAGTATACACCGTGTACCTGTAGTGTACAGATGTCCGGTGTAGAGTATATGCCGTATACCTGTAGTGTATAGATGTCCGGTGTGGAGTATATGCCGTATACCTGTAGTGTATAGATGTCCGGTGTGGAGTATATGCCGTATACCTGTAGTGTATAGATGTCCGGTGTGGAGTATATGCCGTATACCTGTAGTGTATAGATGTCCGGTGTGGAGTATATGCCGTATACCTGTAGTGTATAGATGTCCGGTGTAGAGTATATGCCGTATACCTGTAGTGGATAGATGTCCGGTGTAGAGTATATGCCGTATACCTGTAGTGTATAGATGTCCGGTGTAGAGTATATGCCGTATACCTGTAGTGGATAGATGTCCGGTGTAGAGTATATGCCGTATACCTGTAGTGGATAGATGTCCGGTGTAGAGTATATGCCGTATACCTGTAGTGGATAGATGTCCGGTGTAGAGTATATGCCGTATACCTGTAGTGTATAGATGTCCGGTGTAGAGTATATGCCGTATACCTGTAGTGGATAGATGTCCGGTGTAGAGTATATGCCGTATACCTGTTGTAGTGTCTGTCTGTCATTATCTCAGTAAAGATTCTAAGTAAACGGTTTGTAGACAAACGTCTGACCTGCTGAACGAACGCCTCCTGCTATGCCGCTCTATTGGCTGTTAAAGAGTTAAAGGATTTGAAGAAGTTGGCGGAGTTATAAATAGCCGTACCTACCGGCTGGATGTGAAGAGCGCGGGCCTCATCTTCTTTCTAGGAAATCTCCTGGCAGGCAGATCTCGCTCTCCTCGTCTGGCGGAGTCACAGATCCTCGAGTCACGTGACTTTTAGTTTACAAACATTGCATCCCTCGCACGTCACACTGGAGGGGAACACGCAGTTCCCGCCTGCACATACTTCTGCCGCAGCGCCTTCAGATGAGTTTGATGGGTTACTAGGCGAAAAAGTCCAATCGCTCCACTGACTGACGAAGGGTAAGTGAGGGAAATCCATCGTTCTCTTACCGGTCAGAAGACGAGATGTTGGCAGATCCGGCCCTTTGATGGGTCTGTAGCCTCTCGTTCGGGAAGTCTTAGGATTGTGAGATGACAACATAGGACAAAGCTGTCCACCGATGGCCTACTATGACTCGGGGAGAGCGTGGATCCCTGCCAATATCCCTTCCCAGACGGAATGGCGAACTCTTCTGGAATAAATAAATCATGTGATTCTCCAGCTAGACTCTAAACTTCCAGACTGACTCAAGAAACGGGGAATAAAAATGTGATTGTACGGATTTGTATGACGGAACGTTTCTTCCATCCGCCTTTCCCTTGTGGAGGAATTATCTGAAGGAAATCGTTACCACAGTCTAAATAACATTCAAACTCCTGGCAAGGATTCCGGAGTCTTCATTGTTCTCAGAGTATCCGATATCGGGATTTGCATCAATCGCATACATAGAACGACAATGCCTCAAGATCACATTAGACGAACGGTGTTGGCCAAACGAAATTTTAGAAAGGGGAGATACAAAACTTGCCATGATTGTATTATCCGGGGATTGCTCTCCATACCCAGTCAATGTACCGCAGTCAGCATGTCTCTAGGGCTGGGCAAACATAGCAACCGTCACGCATTTCTGTCTGCAGTACCGAGCAAGTCTGAACAACACTCAATGTCGGAAGATCGTTGCAGATGGGCCTAATAACTGCAAACAAATGTGCTGCCTGCCATCACTTGTTGACTTGGCTGCGTGGACATGGGTATGACTACGTGGACATGGGTATGGCTGCGTGGACATGGGTATGACTACGTGGACATGGGTATGGCTGCGTGGACATGGGTATGGCTGCGTGGACATGGGTTATGACTGCGTGGACATGGGTATGACTACGTGGACATGGGTATGGCTGCGTGGACATGGGTATGGCTGCGTGGACATGGGTTATGACTGCGTGGACATGGGTATGACTGCGTGGACATGGGTATGACTGCGTGGACATGGGTATGGCTGCGTGGACATGGGTATGACTGCGTGGACATGGGTATGACTGCGTGGACATGGGTATGACTGCGTGGACATGGGTATGGCTGCGTGGACATGGGTATGGCTGCGTGGACATGGGTATGACTGCGTGGACATGGGTATGGCTGCGTGGACATGGGTATGGCTGCGTGGACATGGGTATGGCTGCGTGGACATGGGTATGACTACGGGTCACGTAGGATGGGAGTTCTAGGTATATAATAGAACAAAACTTCTAGATCTCCTCTCCACCAAATGCTTGTATGTGGCTCTATGTCCCAGCGGCTTGTGCAGGAACTGGTTTTGTTGAGGTTCATTGATATTAGATGTGTTCCCCTCATCATGTGTCGAGCAGTAATTGTTCTCCGGCGTACGCACGTTAAGTATATTAACAACTGGCTCCTAATAGCTGGTGATTTTTTGGTATTTCTCGATCTTTTTAGGTGCTGCCCATACTGGTTTATGGCTTGCTCTACCTTGGTAAGCTCAGCTCAGATGGAGAAGGGCCTCGGTCAGGGACCTCAGTCTGCCATTAGTTTGAGAAGCTTCTGAGCTCATTCAGAATTGGGGGCAAAATATACTTTCTGGCTGTAAATTGTGCTTTTCCTACATTCAGGGTTCATTGACGGCTGCATTTCACCTGCAGTTGACCTCATTCTAACATGCGGTGGATGCGCTTTAAGTGTGTTTTGGCATTTTTATAGACTTGTATAGGAATGCAAAACTTGCTTGAAATAAACAAAGACCCATTGACATAGAGATCACAGATTACCTCCAGTGACTTCTATATAACCTCCATATGTTCCACATCATTGTCTAGAAAACATTGTCAAACAAAATCTGTCAATTTAGAATTTGGGGAGATAAACTTCTTGTTTGGCTGTCAACTGTCCTTGTGGTTCCTACATCTTCTTACTTGACCCGATATCTTCCATTCTTCTTGATCTTCCACCTTTGTGTCATGAATGACATACACCAGAAGGCTACTTTTTGTAGGGAAGAAACTGGACCCCATTAAATGGTAATTCCTGTAGCCCCTTGTGTATGACCATGCTTGTTCTCAAGGTGCCATGTCTTAAGGATTGGCATTGGTTGTTTTGTAACATAAAGGAGTAACACACAGGGCCGATCCTAGGGTCACCGGCGCCTGGGTGCAGAAACATTTCTGGTGCCCCCACATGGGCGTGGTCATCCTACCAACTCCTCCCCTTTACAAATGTTTCTATGGCAACGACTCAAACACAGAGATGATCCCCTAAGAAGTCTTTGTTACCCTGGGATCCTCCTGTGATCTTTTAATAAAGAAAATACAGGAAGAGAGAACACTAATGAGACCTGGAGGGGAGACTCTCTGATGCACACAGAGAGGGCTTCTGTTAGAGAGTCTGTTAGAAAGAGCCCCCAGACATAGTACAGGAGATGATCAGAGACTGCAGACATAGTACAGGAGATGATCAGAGACTGCAGACATAGTACAGGAGATGGTCAGAGACTGCAGACATAGTACAGGAGATGATCAGAGACTGCAGACATAGTACAGGAGATGATCAGAGACTGCAGACATAGTACAGGAGATGATCAGAGACTGCAGACATAGTACAGGAGATGGTCAGAGACTGCAGACATAATACAGGAGATGATCAGAGACTGCAGACATAATACAGGAGATGATCAGAGACTGCAGACATAGTACAGGAGATGATCAGAGACTGCAGACATAATACAGGAGATGATCAGAGACTGCAGACATAATACAGGAGATGATCAGAGACTGCAGACATAGTACAGGAGATGATCAGAGACTGCAGACATAGTACAGGAGATGATCAGAGACTGCAGACATAGTACAGGAGATGATCAGAGACTGCAGACATATTACAGGAGATGATCAGAGACTGCAGACATAATACAGGAGATGATCAGAGACTGCAGATATAGTACAGGAGATGATCAGAGACTGCAGACATAGTACAGGAGATGATCAGAGACTGCAGACATAGTACAGGAGATGATCAGAGACTGCAGACATAGTACAGGAGATGATCAGAGACTGCAGACATAATACAGGAGATGATCAGAGACTGCAGACATAGTACAGGAGATGATCAGAGACTGCAGACACAGTACAGGAGATGATCAGAGACTGCAGACATAGTACAGGAGATGATCAGAGACTGCAGACATAATACAAGAGATGATCAGAGACTGCAGACATAATACAGGAGATGATCAGAGACTGCAGACATAGTACAGGAGATGATCAGAGACTGCAGACATAGTACAGGAGATGATCAGAGACTGCAGACATAGTACAGGAGATGATCAGAGACTGCAGACATAATACAGGAGATGATCAGAGACTGCAGACATAATACAGGAGATGATCAGAGACTGCAGATATAGTACAGGAGATGATCAGAGACTGCAGACATAATACAGGAGATGATCAGAGACTGCAGACATAGTACAGGAGATGATCAGAGACTGCAGACATAGTACAGGAGATGATCAGAGACTGCAGACATCCTACAGGAGATGATCAGAGACTGCAGACATAATACAGGAGATGATCAGAGACTGCAGACATAATACAGGAGATGATCAGAGACTGCAGATATAGTACAGGAGATGATCAGAGACTACAGACATAATACAGGAGATGATCAGAGACTGCAGACATAGTACAGGAGATGATCAGAGACTGCAGACATCCTACAGGAGATGATCAGAGACTGCAGACATAATACAGGAGATGATCAGAGACTGCAGACATAGTACAGGAGATGATCAGAGACTGCAGACATAGTACAGGAGATGATCAGAGACTGCAGACATAGTACAGGAGATGATCAGAGACTGCAGACATAGTACAGGAGATGATCAGAGACTGCAGACATAGTACAGGAGATGATCAGAGACTGCAGACATAATACAGGAGATGATCAGAGACTGCAGACATAATACAGGAGATGATCAGAGACTGCAGACATAATACAGGAGATGATCAGAGACTGCAGACATAATACAGGAGATGATCAGAGACTGCAGACATAGTACAGGAGATGATCAGAGACTGCAGACATAGTACAGGAGATGATCAGAGACTGCAGACATAATACAGGAGATGATCAGAGACTGCAGACATAGTACAGGAGATGATCAGAGACTGCAGACATAGTACAGGAGATGATCAGAGACTGCAGACATAGTACAGGAGATGATCAGAGACTGCAGACATAATACAGGAGATGATCAGAGACTGCAGACACAGTACAGGAGATGATCAGAGACTGCAGACACAGTACAGGAGATGATCAGAGACTGCAGACACAGTACAGGAGATGATCAGAGACTGCAGACACAGTACAGGAGATGATCAGAGACTGCAGACACAGTACAGGAGATGATCAGAGACTGCAGACACAGTACAGGAGATGATCAGAGACTGCAGACACAGTACAGGAGATGATCAGAGACTGCAGACACAGTACAGGAGATGATCAGAGACTGCAGACACAGTACAGGAGATGATCAGAGACTGCAGACATAGTACAGGAGATGATCAGAGACTGCAGACACAGTACAGGAGATGATCAGAGACTGCAGACATAATACAGGAGATGATCAGAGACTGTAGACACAGTACAGGAGATGATCAGAGACTGCAGACATAGTACAGGAGATGATCAGAGACTGCAGACACAGTACAGGAGATGATCAGAGACTGTAGACACAGTACAGGAGATGATCAGAGACTGCAGACATAGTACAGGAGATGATCAGAGACTGCAGACAGGATATAAGAGATGATCAGAGACTGCAGACATAGTACAGGAGATGATCAGAGACTGCAGACATAGTACAGGAGATGATCAGAGACTGCAGACATAGTAAAGGAGATGATCAGAGACTGCAGATATAGTACAGGAGATGGTCAGAGACTGCAGACATGGTACAGGAGATGGTCAGAGACTGCAGACATAATACAGGAGATGATCAGAGACTGCAGACATAGTACAGGAGATGGTCAGAGACTGCAGACATCCTACAGGAGATGATCAGAGACTGCAGACATAATACAGGAGATGATCAGAGACTGCAGACATCCTACAGGAGATGATCAGAGACTGCAGACATAGTAGAGGAGATGGTCAGAGACTGCAGACACAGTGCAGGAGATGATCAGAGACTGCAGACATAGTACAGGAGATGATCAGAGACTGTAGACACAGTACAGGAGATGATCAGAGACTGCAGACATAGTACAGGAGATGATCAGAGACTGCAGACAGGATATAAGAGATGATCAGAGACTGCAGACATAGTACAGGAGATGATCAGAGACTGCAGACATAGTACAGGAGATGATCAGAGACTGCAGACATAGTACAGGAGATGATCAGAGACTGCAGACATAGTACAGGAGATGATCAGAGACTGCAGACATAGTAAAGGAGATGATCAGAGACTGCAGACATAGTACAGGAGATGGTCAGAGACTGCAGACATCCTACAGGAGATGATCAGAGACTGCAGACATAATACAGGAGATGATCAAAGACTGCAGACATCCTACAGGAGATGATCAGAGACTGCAGACATAGTAGAGGAGATGGTCAGAGACTGCAGACACAGTACAGGAGATGATCAGAGACTGCAGACACAGTACAGGAGATGATCAGAGACTGCAGACATAATACAAGAGATGATCAGAGACTGCAGACACAGTACAGGAGATGATCAGAGACTGCAGACATAGTACAGGAGATGATCAGAGACTGCAGACACAGTACAGGAGATAATCAGAGACTGCAGACATAATACAAGAGATGATCAGAGACTGCAGACATAATACAGGAGATGATCAGAGACTGCATTTCCTATGAACGTTAGTAGATAATGGCCGATCGGCCCTCTCACCTGACCCAGCGATACAGCAATGGTTCCTCTGATCAGGAGTCGGCTCACTCTGAATTGCCCATGGCGACTCCGCTGGGTAGAGCCCAGATCTATATTCCGGCAATGACTCCATTCCTTTCTCTGCCAGGGATGGCGCTAGGCTGTGTGGCTTTCCCTCTGGTGGCGCAGATCAGCGGGGTTCTCTCTCTGATGGTGTTCTCTCAGCACTGTCCTCTCCCTCTGGAGTCCTGGGTGTACTTCCCTGAAAGCTTTCCTGGGCTCCTGGCTCTCTCTCCCATTTAGCTGAGCATGCTGTGTGGGCTGCAGTTTCCGTGTTACAGTGGGGCTGCCAGTCCTCGGGACTACATGTCCCACAATCCTCTTCTCTGCTCCTTTTTCTATTCTGTTTCTTCCCTGGGTATATGAAGGCGGGGGAAGATACATAGTGGGCAGCTGTACTGGCAAGCGCTGCTCACTAGTACAGCAGCGTGCGCAAGAGGGAGAGGGAGGGGGGAGAGGGAGGGGGGAAAGAAGAGCCCGCAGCTGCATTGGCATCACTAGGGTTGGGGTCACCCCCCCTTCCACCAACTATAGTCGCCCCTCAGTACAGAACCCCCTCCACTAAGTATAGACCCCCCTCCATCAGTGCAGAACCCGCACTAAGTATAAACCCCTCCCTCAGTACAGACCTTACTCAGTACAGACCCCCCCCAGGAAAACCCCCCCCCTCCGTTAGTACAGACCCCCCCAGGACAGATCCCTCCTTCATTAGTACAGACCCCCCCAGGACAGACCCCCTCAATTAGTATAAACCCCCCAGGACAGGACCCCCCCTCCATTAGTATAGACTTCCCAGGACAGACCCCTCCTTCATTAGTACAGACCCCCCAGGACAGACCCCTCCATTAGTACAGACCCCCCAGGAAAGACCCCCCTCTGTTATTACAGACCCCCAGGACAGACCCCCTCAATTAGTACAGACCCCCCAGGACAGGACCCCCCTCCATTAGTATAGACCCACCAGGACAGACCCCCTCCATTAGTACAGACCCCCCAGGACAGACCCCCCTCCATTAGTACAGACCCCCCAGGACAGAGCCCCCCCCTCCATTACTACAGACCCCCCCAGGACAGAGACCCCTCCATTAGTACAGACTCCCCAGGACAGACCACCCCTCCATTACTACAGACCCCCCAGGACAGACCCCCCTCCATTAGTACAGACCCCCTCCATTAGTACAGACCCCCCCAGGACAGAGCCCCCCCCTCCATTACTACAGACCCCCCTCCAATAGTACAGACCCCCCAGGACAGAGCCCCCCCTCCATTACTACAGAACCCCCAGGACAGAGCCCCCCTCTATTAGTACAGAGCCCCCCTCTATTAGTACAGACCCCCCAGGACAGAGCCCCCCTCTATTAGTACAGACCCCCCAGGGCAGAGCCCTCCTCCTCCAATAGTACAGACCCCCCAGGGCAGGACCCCCCCAGGACAGAGCCCCCCTCTATTAGTACAGACCCCCCCAGGACAGAGCCCCCCCCTCCATTACTACAGACCCCCCAGGACAGAGCCCCCCCCTCCATTACTACAGACCCCCCAGGACAGAGCCCCCCTCTATTAGTACAGACCCCCCATGACAGAGCCCCCCTCTATTAGTACAGACCCCCCAGGACAGAGCCCCCCTCTATTAGTACAGACCACCCAGGACAGAGCCCTCCTCCCCCAATAGTACAGACCCCCCAGGGCAGGACCCCCCTCCATTAGTACAGACCCCCCTCCCATAGTACAGACCCCCCCAGGACAGAGCCCCCCTCTATTACTACAGAGCCCCCCTCCATTACTACAGACCCCCCTCCAATAGTACAGACCCCCCCAGGACAGAGCCCCCCCTCCATTACTACAGACCCCCCAGGACAGAGCCCCCCTCTATTAGTACAGACCCCCAGGACAGAGCCCCCCCTCTATTAGTACAGACCCCCCAGGACAGAGCCCCCCTCTATTAGTACAGACCCCCAGGACAGAGCCCCCCTCTATTAGTACAGACCCCCCAGGACAGAGCCCCCCTCTATTAGTACAGACCCCCAGGACAGAGCCCCCCTCTATAAGTACAGACCCCCCAGGACAGAGCCCCCCTCTATTAGTACAGACCCCCCAGGACAGAGCCCCCTCTATTAGTACAGACCCCCCAGGACAGAGCCCCCTCTATTAGTACAGAGCCCCCTCTATTAGTACAGACCCCCCAGGACAGAGCCCCCTCTATTAGTACAGACCCCCCAGGACAGAGCCCCCCTCTATTAGTACAGACCCCCCAGGACAGAGCCCTCCTCCTCCATTAGTACAGACCCCCCCAGGACAGAGCCCCCCCTCCATTACTACAGACCCCCCAGGACAGAGACCCCTCTATTAGTACAGACCCCCCAGGACAGAGCCCTCCTCCTCCATTAGTACAGACCCCCCCAGGACAGAGCCCCCCCCTCCATTACTACAGACCCCCCAGGACAGAGCCCCCCTCTATTAGTACAGACCCCCCAGGACAGAGCCCCCCTCTATTAGTACAGAGCCCCCCTCTATTAGTACAGACCCCCCAGGACAGAGCCCCCCTCTATTAGTACAGACCCCCCAGGACAGAGCCCCCCTCTATTAGTACAGACCCCTCTATTAGTACAGACCCCCATGACAGAGCCCCCCTCTATTAGTACAGACCCCCCCAGGACAGAGCTCCCTCTATTAGTACAAACCCCCCAGGACAGAGCCCCCCTCTATTAGTACAAACCCCCCAGGACAGAGCCCCCCTCTATTAGTACAAACCCCCCAGGACAGAGCCCCCCTCTATTAGTACAGACCCCCCAGGACAGAGCCCCCCTCTATTAGTACAGACCCCCCAGGACAGAGCCCCCCTCTATTAGTACAGAGCCCCCCTCCATTACTACAGACCCCCCTCCAATAGTACAGACCCCCCCAGGACTGAGCCCCCCCTCCATTACTACAGACCCCCCAGGACAGAGCCCCCCTCTATTAGTACAGACCCCCCAGGACAGAGCCCCCCTCTATTAGTACAGACCCCCCCAGGACAGAGCCCCCCTCTATTAGTACAGACCCCCCATGACAGAGCCCCCCTCTATTAGTACAGAGCCCCCCTCTATTAGTACAGACCCCCCAGGACAGAGCCCCCCTCTATTAGTACAGACCCCCCAGGACAGAGCCCCCCTCTATTAGTACAGACCCCCCAGGACAGAGCCCCCCTCTTTTAGTACAGACCCCCAGGACAGAGCCCTCCTCCTCCAATAGTACAGACCCCCCAGGGCAGGACCCCCCTCCATTAGTACAGACCCCCCTCCATTAGTACAGACCCCCCAGGACAGAGCCCCCCCCCTCTATTACTACAGACCCCCAGGACAGAGCCCCCCTCAATTACTACAGACCCCCCTCCAATAGTACAGACCCCCCCAGGACAGAGCCCCCCCTCCATTACTACAGAGCCCCCCTCTATTAGTACAGACCCCCAGGACAGAGCCCCCCCTCTATTAGTACAGACCCCTCAGGACAGAGCCCCCCTCTATTAGTACAGACCCCCCAGGACAGAGCCCCCCTCTATTAGTACAGACCCCCCAGGACAGAGCCCCCCTCTATTAGTACAGACCCCCAGGACAGAGCCCCCCTCTATTAGTACAGACCCCCAGGTCAGAGCCCCCCTCTATTAGTACAGACCCCCCAGGACAGAGCCCCCCTCTATTAGTACAGACCCCCCAGGACAGAGCCCTCCTCCTCCATTAGTACAGACCCCCCCAGGACAGAGCCCCCCCTCCATTACTACAGACCCCCCAGGACAGAGCCCCCCTCTATTAGTACAGACCCCCCAGGACAGAGCCCCCCTCTATTAGTACAGACCCCCCAGGACAGAGCCCCCCTCTATTAGTACAGACCCCCCAGGACAGAGCCCCCCTCTATTAGTACAGACCCCCCAGGACAGAGCCCCCCTCTATTAGTACAGACCCCCCAGGACAGGGCCCTCCTCCTCCATTAGTACAGACCCCCCCCCCCCCTCCATTAAGGTACAGTACATAAAAACACCCGGGCGGCAGCTGGAGAGGCGAGGACAGTGTGCAGCCGCCCGGGTGGAGAACAGAAGAGTACACAGGCAGCAGGAGTAAGAGACACAGAGAGGAGGAGAATGTGTCAGCACAGCACGGACCGCTCCGCTCCCCCCCCCCCCCCCGCGACATCACTCACTGCACGCAGAGACCAGCCGCTCTGCCTCCCTTCTCATCTTCGGCTGGCTGAAGGAGGGAGGGGCCCGGCTTGAGCAGTGAATACAGCGGCGCTTTCTTCTGAGAACACCAGCGGAGAGGCGCCGCAGCAGGACACAAACAAGAGGAGGAGATGGAGGGAAGGGAGCTCTCTGGCGCTTCAGCGCCCCCACCTCTCTGGCGCTGGGGTGCACTGCACCCCATGCACCCCGTCTGGGATCGGCCCTGGTAACACATTTGTCCTTTCAGACTTCCCCACCTTCACACACATCACCAAAACGTCAATTTTCAAAAAGTAGGGAAGCTTTTGAGCTTATGTGAGGGTTTCTATTGTTTGTGTCCCCACAGTGGTCATTCAACCCTTCTATTTGTCCTGGTGGCCATTGTCAACGAGAATGAAGGCGATGGTAAGTCCAAAATGTTGTTATAGTTGTCATCAGAACACTAGTTGAGGCTTCCATAGAGGACACCTGGTGACAACTGTCTTAAAAGAGAAGTATGGGATACTCACCTAGGTGGATGCCGCATCCACTCATCCATCCCTCAAAGACCGAGAACGGAGCGATCAAACACTGCTGATTGCTCACCTTTTGGTCTTCAGCCTGCAGAGAGCTGGTGACTGTCATGTCTCTGTACTCTGCCCCTCCAGCACTTACTGGAGCTCTGGGCCATGGAGGGGGTGGGAGCACCTGGCCCAGGATCGCAGTGACTCGCTGAAAGGCTGGCTAGCTGTTGCTGCAGACATCTGGGTGGATCCCTGAACTGGACCAGCTCTGTAACCTGAGCTGACAGCGGGCAGAATGAACTGAACTACTGTGATCCATAGAAGTATGGCCAAAAAAGCTTTGGCTACACTTTTTCCTTTATGCAGGGTATGCATGCACGGTTTTGTTTTTTTTGTTGGACCAGCAGGTTGAATGATAAAAAACCTGACAGATACCCTCATCAACACAAGAGACAGCGGGGACTCTCCTGTCCAAAAACCTTCCCCCATTGGCTCCTGCTGAACCATTCAAATTTTAGTACGTGTATAAAGTGGTAATGAACTGCAAAATAAATACAAAATAATAGAAAATGTCCCCTGCAGATTAGGAGCAGAATGTGTTAGTGTGCATGGTGCTGACACGGCTTCCATCCTCATCTCGATTCACAAGCTCTGGCAGTCTGAATGGCCAGGCCGTGATGATGTCACTCCCGCGCGTGCATGGCATGCCATCCATTGAGAGCGCAGTGCGCCAGTGACATCACCAGCTACTACTAAAGTAAATGTCTCCTAAATGACGCACGTCTAGGAGACATTTTCTCTACCTATAGGGAAGTCTTCTTACAGGCTCACCTGTAGGCACAAGATTAAACTGACTCCGTAGAATATCCCCCAACCCACATGATGGGTTGGGGGATATTCCGTCTTTCCATAGATCTCCTCCTAATGGAATGTTCTCTATGGATCTCCTCCTAATGAAATGTTCTCTCTGGATCTCCTCCTAATGAAATGTTCTCTCTGGATCTCCTCCTAATGAAATGTTCTCTCTGGATCTCCTCCTAATGTTCTCTATGGATCTCCTCCTAATGTTCTCTATGGATCTCCTCCTAATGTTCTCTATGGATCTCCTCCTAATGAAATGTTCTCTCTGGATCTCCTCCTAATGTTCTCTATGGATCTCCTCCTAATGTTCTCTATGGATCTCCTCCTAATGTTCTCTATGGATCTCCTCCTAATGTTCTCTATGGATCTCCTCCTAATGTTCTCTATGAATCTCCTCCTAATGTTCTCTATGGATCTCCTCCTAATGAAATGTTCTCTCTGGATCTCCTCCTAATGTTCTCTATGGATCTCCTCCTAATGAAATATTCTCTATGGATCTCCTCCTAATGAAATGTTCTCTCTGGATCTCCTCCTAATGTTCTCTATGGATCTCCTCCTAATGTTCTCTATGGATCTGCTCCTAATGTTCTCTATGGATCTGCTCCTAATGTTCTCTATGGATCTCCTCCTAATGAAATATTCTCTATGGATCTCCTCCTAATGAAATGTTCTCTCTGGATCTCCTCCTAATGTTCTCTATGGATCTCCTCCTAATGAAATGTTCTCTCTGGATCTCCTCCTAATGAAATGTTCTCTCTGGATCTCCTCCTAATGTTCTCTATGGATCTCCTCCTAATGAAATATTCTCTATGCATCTCCTCCTAATGAAATGTTCTCTCTGGATCTCCTCCTAATGTTCTCTATGGATCTCCTCCTAATGTTCTCTCTGGATCTCCTCCTAATGAAATGTTCTCTCTGGATCTCCTCCTAATGAAATGTTCTCTATGGATCTCCTCCTAATGTTCTCTATGGATCTCCTCCTAATGTTCTCTATGGATCTCCTCCTAATGTTCTCTCTGGATCTCCTCCTAATGAAATGTTCTCTCTGGATCTCCTCCTAATGTTCTCTCTGGATCTCCTCCTAATGAAATGTTCTCTCTGGATCTCCTCCTAATGAAATGTTCTCTCTGGATCTCCTCCTAATGAAATGTTCTCTATGGATCTCCTCCTAATGTTCTCTATGGATCTCCTCCTAATGTTCTCTATGGATCTCCTCCTAATGTTCTCTATGGATCTCCTCCTAATGTTCTCTCTGGATCTCCTCCTAATGAAATGTTCTCTCTGGATCTCCTCCTAATGAAATGTTCTCTCTGGATCTCCTCCTAATGAAATGTTCTCTGTGGATCTCCTCCTAATGAAATGTTCTCTATGGATCTCCTCCTAATGAAATGTTCTCTCTGGATCTCCTTCTAATGAAATGTTCTCTCTGGATCTCCTCCTAATGAAATGTTCTCTCTGGATCTCCTCCTAATGAAATGTTCTCTATGGATCTCCTCCTAATGAAATGTTCTCTCTGGATCTCCTCCTAATGAAATGTTCTCTGTGGATCTCCTCCTAATGAAATGTTCTCTATGGATCTCCTCCTAATGAAATGTTCTCTCTGGATCTCCTCCTAATGTTCTCTCTGGATCTCCTCCTAATGAAATGTTCTCTCTGGATCTCCTCCTAATGAAATGTTCTCTCTGGATCTCCTCCTAATGAAATGTTCTCTCTGGATCTCCTCCTAATGAAATGTTCTCTATGGATCTCCTCCTAATGAAATGTTCTCTATGGATCTCCTCCTAATGAAATGTTCTCTCTGGATCTCCTCCTAATGAAATGTTCTCTATGGATCTCCTCCTAATGAAATGTTCTCTCTGGATCTCCTCCTAATGAAATGTTCTCTATGGATCTCCTAATGAAATGTTCTCTCTGGATCTCCTCCTAATGAAATGTTCTCTCTGGATCTCCTCCTAATGAAATGTTCTCTCTGGATCTCCTCCTAATGAAATGTTCTCTCTGGATCTCCTCCTAATGAAATGTTCTCTATGGATCTCCTCCTAATGAAATGCTCTCTATGGATCTCCTCCTAATGAAATGTTCTCTATGGATCTCCTCCTAATGAAATGTTCTCTCTGGATCTCCTCCTAATGTTCTCTTTGGATCTCCTCCTAATGTTCTCTTTGGATCTCCTCCTAATGAAATGCTCTCTATGGATCTCCTCCTAATGAAATGCTCTCTATGGATCTCCTCCTAATGAAATGTTCTCTCTGGATCTCCTCCTAATGAAATGTTCTCTCTGGATCTCTTCCTAATGAAATGTACTCTCTGGATCTCCTCCTAATGAAATGTTCTCTCTGGATCTCCTCCTAATGAAATGTTCTCTCTGGATCAGATCCTAATGAAATGTTCTCTCTGGATCTCCTCCTAATGAAATGTTCTCTCTGGATCTCCTCCTAATGAAATGTTCTCTCTGGATCTCCTCCTAATGAAATGTTCTCTCTGGATCTCCTAATGAAATGTTCTCTCTGGATCTCCTCCTAATGAAATGTTCTCTCTGGATCTCCTCCTAATGAAATGTTCTCTATGGATCTCCTCCTAATGAAATGTTCTCTCTGGATCTCCTAATGAAATGTTCTCTCTGGATCTCCTAATGAAATGTTCTCTCTGGATCTCCTCCTAATGAAATGTTCTCTCTGGATCTCCTCCTAATGAAATGTTCTCTCTGGATCTCCTCCTAATGAAATGTTCTCTATGGATCTCCTCCTAATGAAATGCTCTCTATGGATCTCCTCCTAATGAAATGTTCTCTATGGATCTCCTCCTAATGAAATGTTCTCTATGGATCTCCTCCTAATGTTCTCTTTGGATCTCCTCCTAATGTTCTCTTTGGATCTCCTCCTAATGTTCTCTTTGGATCTCCTCCTAATGAAATGCTCTCTATGGATCTCCTCCTAATGAAATGCTCTCTATGGATCTCCTCCTAATGAAATGTTCTCTCTGGATCTCCTCCTAATGAAATGTTCTCTCTGGATCTCTTCCTAATGAAATGTACTCTCTGGATCTCCTCCTAATGAAATGTTCTCTCTGGATCAGATCCTAATGAAATGTTCTCTCTGGATCTCCTCCTAATGAAATGTTCTCTCTGGATCTCCTCCTAATGAAATGTTCTCTCTGGATCTCCTAATGAAATGTTCTCTCTGGATCTCCTAATGAAATGTTCTCTCTGGATCTCCTCCTAATGAAATGTTCTCTCTGGATCTCCTCCTAATGAAATGTTCTCTCTGGATCTCCTAATGAAATGTTCTCTCTGGATCTCCTCCTAATGAAATGTTCTCTATGGATCTCCTCCTAATGAAATGTTCTCTCTGGATCTCCTAATGAAATGTTCTCTCTGGATCTCCTCCTAATGAAATGTTCTCTCTGGATCTCCTCCTAATGAAATGTTCTCTCTGGATCTCCTCCTAATGAAATGTTCTCTCTGGATCTCCTCCTAATGAAATGTTCTCTCTGGATCTCCTCCTAATGAAATGTTCTCTCTGGAGCGGAGAAGGTTATCGGGGAGATTTCTTTCTACTTCCTTCCTGGTGAAGACCAAACCATGAGAACTTCTCTAGATGGCTTCACACGGATCGGAGTCTGGCCGCTTCGGCAGGAACAGACGGAATTCCACTATGTGAGTATCCCTCTCTGTTCAATGGAAGGATCATTAGACCAACTTTTGTGGAAAACCAGCATTCGATCAGCGGCTGCAGTGCTGATAATGGCGGGGGAGGGGTGACTCCACATCACTTGTTTGGATACAGGAATGTGAGTCGTTCGGCCCACTGGTTGTGTGCAGAATGTGTGTTTAAAGTGTTTGCGCTGTTTTTATACAATCGAGGATTTTAATCTTGGATCCGTTGTGTGCTCCAGCACATGGAAGTGGAAGGTCATGTAAGGTGTGTCTGGGTTACATATTCAGGTCGCTTGGAACAAAGTGCACCCAGGATTGGTTGACTGTGACCCAGGTGACACAAGCGACATTCAGCACAGGTGACGCAAGCGACATTTAGCACAGGTGACGCAAGCGACATTCAGCACAGGTGACGCAAGCGACATTCAGCACAGGTGACGCAAGCGACATTTAGCACAGGTGACGCAAGCGACATTTAGCACAGGTGACGCAAGCGACATTTAGCACAGGTGACGCAAGCGACATTCAGCACATCGCAGAACTATACAGAGCTTTGCGCAGCACTATTTGTGTCACACCTGACCACAAACGCATTTCAAACTCATGAAGAGAATTGAACACTGTAGCGGATTTTTGGGGGTTTTTTTTTGCTTCAGCCAGCAGATGTCTCCATTCACACAAGAAAGGTATATTCACCCCCCCCTTCTATACCGGGCACTCCCCTCCCCCTTCCTACCCTCCACCCCCCTTCTATACTGGCACTCCCCTCCCCCTTCCTACCCTCCACCCCCCCTTCTATACCGGGCACTCCCCTCCCCCTTCCTACCCTCCACCCCCCTTCTATACCGGGCACTCCCCTCCCCCATTCCTGCCCTCCACCCCCCTTCTATACCGGGCACTCCCCTCCCCCTTCCTACCCTCCACCCCCTTCTATACCGGGCACTCCCCTCCCCCTTCCTACCCTCCACCCCCCTTCTATACCGGGCACTCCCCTCCCCCTTCCTACCCTCCACCCCCCTTCTATACCGGGCACTCCCCTCCCCCTTCCTACCCTCCACCCCCCCTTCTATACCGGGCACTCCCCTCCCCTTCCTACCCTTCACCCCCCCTTCTATACCGGGCACTCCCCTCCCCCTTCCTACCCTCCACCCCCCTTCTATACCGGGCACTCCCCTCCCCCTTCCTACCCTCCACCCCCCTTCTATACCGGGCACTCCCCTCCCCCTTCCTACCCTCCACCCCCCCTTCTATACCGGGCACTCCCCTCCCTACCCTTCACCCCCCCTTCTATACCGGGCACTCCCCTCCCCCTTCCTACCCTCACCCCCCCTTCTATACCGGCACTCCCCTCCGCCTTCCTACCCTCCACCCCCCCCTTCTATACCGGGCACTCCCCTCCCCCTTCCTACCCTCCACCCCCCTTCTATACCGGGCACTCCCCTCCCCCATTCCTGCCCTCCACCCCCCTTCTGTACCGGGCACTCCCCCTCCCCTTCCTACCCTCCACCCCCCCTTCTATACCGGGCACTCCCCTCCCCCTTCCTACCCCACCCCCCTTCTATACCGGCACTCCCCTCCCCCTTCCTACCCTCCACCCCCCTTCTATACCGGGCACTCCCCTCCCCCTTCCTACCCTCCACCCCCCTTCTATACCGGGCACTCCCCTCCCCCATTCCTGCCCTCCACCCCCCTTCTATACCGGGCACTCCTCTCCCCCTTCCTACCCTCCACCCCCCTTCTATACCGGGCACTCCCCTCCCCCTTCCTACCCTCCACCCCCCTTCTATACCGGGCACTCCCTCCCCCTTCCTACCCTCCACCCCCCTTCTATACCGGGCACTCCCCTCCCCTTCCTACCCTCCACCCCCCCCCTTCTATACCGGGCACTCCCCTCCCCCTTCCTACCCTCCACCCCCCTTCTATACCGGGCACTCCCCTCCCCCTTCCTACCCTCCACCCCCCTTCTATACCGGGCACTCCCCTCCCCCTTCCTACCCTCCACCCCCCCTTCTATACCGGGCACTCCCCTCCCCTTCCTACCCTTCACCCCCCCTTCTATACCGGGCACTCCCCTCCCCCTTCCTACCCTCCACCCCCCTTCTATACCGGCACTCCCCTCCGCCTTCCTACCCTCCACCCCCCTTCTATACCGGGCACTCCCCTCCCCCTTCCTACCCTCCACCCCCCTTCTATACCGGGCACTCCCCTCCCCCATTCCTGCCCTCCACCCCCCCTTCTATACCGGGCACTCCCTCCCCTTCCTACCCTTCACCCCCCCTTCTATACCGGGCACTCCCCTCCCCCTTCCTACCCTCCACCCCCCTTCTATACCGGCACTCCCCCTCCCCCCTTCCTACCCTCCACCCCCCTTCTATACCGGGCACTCCCCTCCCCCTTCCTACCCTCCACCCCCCTTCTATACCGGGCACTCCCTCCCCCATTCCTGCCCTCCACCCCCCTTCTATACCGGGCACTCCCCCTCCCCCTCCCCCTTCCTACCCTCCACCCCCCCTTCTATACCGGGCACTCCCCTCCCCCTTCCTACCCTCCACCCCCCTTCTATACCGGGCACTCCCCTCCCCTTCCTACCCTTCACCCCCCCTTCTAAACCGGGCACTCCCCTCCCCCTCTTCCTACCCTCCACCCCCCCTTCTATACCGGGCACTCCCCTCCCCCCATTCCTGCCCTCCACCCCCCCTTCTATACCGGGCACTCCCCTCCCCCATCCTACCCTCCACCCCCCTTCTATACCGGGCACTCCCCTCCCCCATTCCTGCCCTCCACCCCCCATCAATACCGGGCACTCCCCTCCCCCTTCCTGCCTTCCCCCTCTTCAATACCGGGCACTCCCCTCCCCCTTCCTACCCTCCACCCCCCCTTCAATACCGGGGCACTCCCCTCCCCCTTTCTGCCCTCCCTCCCCCCTTCAGTACCGGCCACTCCCCTCCCCCTTCCTGCCCCCACCCCCCTTCAGTACTGGGCACTCCCTCCCCCTTCCTCTCTCCACCCCCCTTCTATACCGGGCACTCCCCTCCCCCTTCCTACCCTCCACCCCCCCTTCTATACCGGGCACTCCCCTCCCCCTTCCTACCCTCCACCCCCCTTCTATACCGGGCACTCCCCTCCCCCTTCCTACCCTCCACCCCCCCCTTCTATACCGGGCACTCCCCTCCCCCTTCCTACCCTCACCCCCCCTTCTATACCGGGCACTCCCCTCCCCCTCCTACCCTCCCACCCCCTTCTATACCCGGCACTCCCTCCCCTTCTATACCGGCACTCCCCTCCCCCTTCCTACCCTCCACCCCCCCTTCTATACAGGGCACTACCCTCCACCCCCCCTTCTATACCGGGCACTCCCCTCCCCCTTCCTACCCTCCACCCCCCTTCTATACCGGCACTCCCCTCCCCCTTCCTACCCTCCACCCCCCCTTCTATACCGGGCACTCCCCTCCCCTTCCTACCCTCCACCCCCCTTCTATACCGGGCACTCCCCTCCCCCATTCCTGCCCTCCACCCCCCTTCTATACCGGGCACTCCCTCCCCCTTCCTACCCTCCACCCCCCTTCTATGCCGGGCACTCTCCCTCCCCCTTCCTCCACCCCCTTCTATACCGGGCACTCCCCTCCCCTTCCTACCCTTCACACCCCCCTTCTATACCGGGCACTCCCCTCCCCCTTCCTACCCTCCACCCCCCCTTCTATACCGGGCACTCCCCTCCCCCCATTCCTGCCCTCCACCCCCCTTCTATACCGGGCACTCCCTCCCCCTTCCTACCCTCCACCCCCCCCTTCTATACCGGGCACTCCCCTCCCCCATCCTAACCCTCCACCCCCCCTTCTATACCGGGCACTCCCCTCCCCCATTCCTGCCTCCACCCCCCCATCAATACCCGGGCACTCCCCTCCCCCTTCCTGCCTTCCCCCTCTTCAATACCGGGCACTCCCCTCCCCCTTCCTACCCTCCACCCCTTCAATACCGGGCACTCCCCTCCCCCTTCCTACCCTCCACCCCCCCTTCAATACGGGGCACTCCCCTCCCCCTTTCTGCCCTCCTCCCCTTCAGTACCGGCCACTCCCTCCCCTTCCTGCCCCCCACCCCCCCTTCAGTACTGGGCAATCCCCTCCCCTCTTCCTGTCCTCCACCCCCCTTTCAGTACCGGGCACTCCCCTCCCCCTTCCTCTCTCCCACCCCCTTCAATACCGGGACCTCCCCTCCCTCTTCCGGCCCCCCCCTTCAATACCGGGCACTCCCCTTCCCCCTTCCTGCCCTCCACCCCCCATTCAATACCGGGCATTCCCCTCCCCCTTCCTGCCCTCCACCCCCCCTTCAATACCGGGCACTCCCCTCCCCCTTCCTACCCTCCACCCCCTTCAATACCGGGCACTCCCCTCCCCCTTCCTACCCTCCACCCCCCTTCAATACCGGGCACTCCCCTCCCCCTTCCTGCCCTCCACCCCCCTTCAGTACCGGGCACTCCCCTCCCCCTTCCTGCCCTCCACCCCCCTTTAGTACCGGCCACTCCCCTCCCCCTTTCCTGCCCCCCACCCCCCTTCAGTACCGGCCACTCCCCTCCCCCTTTCTGCCCTCCACCCCCCTTCAGAACCGGCCACTCCCCTCCCCCTTCCTGCCCTCCACCCCCCCTTCAGTACCGGCCACTCCCCTCCCCCTTCCTGCCCTCCACCCCCCCTTCAGTACCGGCCACTCCCCTCCCCCTTCCTGCCCTCCCACCCCCCCTTCAGTACCGGCCACTCCCCTCCCCCTTCCTGCCCTCCACCCCCCCCTTCAGTACCGGCCACTCCCCTCCCCCTTCCTGCCCTCCACCCCCCCTTCAGTACCGGGCACTCCCTCCCCCTTCCTGCCCTCCAACCCCCCTTCAATACCGGGCACTCCCCCCCACCTTCAATACCAGGCACTCCCTCCCCCTTCAATACGGGCATTCCCCTCTCACCCCTCTGGGGGGGTTTATTTTTTTGCTAAAGAAACACAAAAAGACCAACATTTTTCAATAAAATTTTTTATTCTCGGTTATAAGATTTTGCAAATAAGTAATTTTTCTCCTTCACTGAATAGGTGGTACTGATGGGCACTGAAAACGTGGTAATGATGGTTACTGAATAGGCGGCACTGATGGGCACTGAATAGGCGGGGCACTGAATAGGCGGCACTGATGGGCACTGAATAGGCGGCACTGATGGGCACTGAATAGGCGGCACTGATGGGCACTGAATAGGTGGTACTGATGGGCACTGAATAGGCGGCACTGATGGGCACTGAATAGGCGGCACTGATGGGCACTGAATAGGCGGCACTGATGGGCACTGAAATAGGCGGCACTGATGGGCACTAAATAGGCGGCACTGATGGGCACTGAATAGGTGGCACTGATGGGCACTGAATAGGTGGCACTGATGGGCACTGAATAGGTGGTACTGATGGGCACTGAATAGGTGGTACTGATGGGCACTGAATAGGTGGTACTGATGGGCACTGAATAGGTGGTACTGATGGGCACTGAATAGGCGGTACTGATGGGCACTGAATAGGCGGTACTGATGGGCACTGATGGGCAGTACTGATGGGCACTGATGGGCACTGAATAGGCGGCACTGATGGGCACTGAATAGGCGGCACTGATGGGCACTGAATAGGCGGCACTGATGGGCACTGAATAGGCGGCACTGATGGGCACTGAATAGGCGGCACTGATGGGCACTGAATAGGCGGCACTGATGGGCACTGAATAGGCGGCACTGATGGGCACTGAATAGGCGGCATGGCACTGAATAGGCGGCACTGATGGGCACTGAATAGGCGGCACTGAATAGGTGGTACTGATGGGCACTGAATAGGTGGTACTGATGGGCACTGAATAGGTGGTACTGATGGGCACTGAATAGGTGGTACTGATGGGCACTGAATAGGCGTTACTGATGGGCACTGAATAGGTGGTACTGATGGGCACTGAAAAGGTGGTACTGATGGGCCCTGAATAGGCGGCACTGATGGGCCCTGAATAGGCGGCACTGATGGGCCCTGAATAGGCGGCACCGATGGGCCCTGAATAGGCGGCACCGATGGGCCCTGAATAGGCGGCACCGATGGGCCCTGAATAGGCGGCACCGATGGGCCCTGAATAGGCGGCACCGATGGCCCTGAATAGGCGGCACCGATGGGCCCTGAATAGGCGGCACCGATGGGCCCTGAATAGGCGGCACCGATGGGCCCTGAATAGGCGGCACCGATGGGCCCTGAATAGGCGGCACCGATGGGCCCTGAATAGGAGGCACCGATGGGCCCTCAATAGGAGGCACCGATGGGCCCTGAATAGGAGGCACCGATGGGCCCTGAATAGGAGGCACCGATGGGCCCTGAATAGGAGGCAACCGATGGGCCCTGAATAGGAGGCACCGATGGGCCCTGAATAGGAGGCACCGATGGGCCCTGAATAGGAGGCACCGATGGGCCCTGAATAGGAGGCACCGATGGGCCCTGAATAGGAGGCACCGATGGGCCCTGAATAGGAGGCACCGATGGGCACTGAATAGGAGGCACTGATGGGCACTGAATAGGAGGCACTGATGGGCACTGAATAGGAGGCACTGATGGGCACTGATAGGCACTGAATACATCGTACTGATGGGCACTGAATAGGTGGTACTGATGGGCACTGAATAGGAGGCACTGATGGGCACTGAATAGATGGTACTGATGAGCACTGAATAGATGGTACTGATGGGCACTGGATAGGTGGTACTGATGGGCACTGGATAGGTGGTACTGATGGGCACTGGATAGGTGGTACTGATGGCACTGAATAGGTGGTACTGATGGGCACTGAATAGGTGGCACTGATGGGCACTGAATAGGTGGCACTGATGGGCACTGAATAGGTGGCACTGATGGGCACTGAATAGGAGGCAACTGATGGGCACTGAAGAGGCACTGATGGGCACTGAATAGATGGTACTGATGGGCACTGAATAGATGGTACTGATGGGCACTGAATAGGTGGTACTGATGGGCACTGGATAGGTGGTACTGATGGGCACTGGATAGGTGGTACTGATGGGCACTGAATAGGAGGCACTGATGGGCACTGAATAGGAGGCACTGATGGGCACTGATAGGCACTGAATAGGCGGCACTGATGGACACTGAATAGGTGGCACTGATGGTCCCTGAATAGGCGGTACTGATGGTCCCTGAATAGGCGGTACTGATGGGCCCTGAATAGGCGGTACTGATGGGCACTGGATAGGTGGTACTGATGGGCACTGGATAGGTGGTACTGATGGGCACTGGATAGGTGGTACTGATGGGCACTGAATAGGTGGTACTGATGGGCACTGAATAGGTGGTACTGATGGGCACTGAATAGGAAGCACTGAATAGGAGGCACTGATGGGCACTGAATAGGAGGCACTGATGGGCACTGAATAGATGGTACTGATGGGCACTGAATAGGTGGTACTGATGGGCACTGAATAGGTGGTACTGATGGGCACTGAATAGGTGGTACTGATGGGCACTGAATAGGTGGTACTGATGGGCACTGAATAGGAGGCACTGATGGGCACTGAAATAGGAGGCACTGATGGGCACTGAATAGGCGGTACTGATGGACACTGAATAGGCGGCCCTGAATAGGCGGCACTGATGGGCCCTGAATAGGCGGCACTGAATAGGCGGCACTGATGGGCACTGAATAGATGGTACTTATGGGCACTGAATAGGCGGCACTGATGGACACTGAATAGGTGGCACTGATGGTCCCTGAATAGGCGGTACTGATGGTCCCTGAATAGGCGGTACTGATGGGCCCTGAATAGGCGGTACTGATGGGCACTGAATAGGAGGCACTGATGGGCACTGAATAGATGGTACTGATGAGCACTGAATAGGTGGTACTGATGGGCACTGAATAGGTGGTACTGATGGCACTGGATAGGTGGTACTGATGGGCACTGGATAGGTGGTACTGATGGGCACTGAATAGGTGGTACTGATGGGCACTGAATAGGTGGTACTGATGGGCACTGAATAGGTGGTACTGATGGGCACTGAATAGGTGGTACTGATGGCACTGAATAGGAGGCACTGAATAGGAGGCACTGATGGGCACTGAATAGGAGGCACTGATGGGCACTGAATAGGAGGCACTGATGGGCACTGAATAGATGGTACTGATGGGCACTGAATAGTGGTAATGATGGGCACTGAATAGGTGGTACTGATGGGCACTGAATAGGTGGTACTGATGGGCACTGAATAGGTGGTACTGATGGGCACTGAATAGGTGGTACTGATGGGCACTGAATAGGAAGGCACTGATGGGCACTGAATAAGCGGTACTGATGGACACTGAATAGGCGGCCCTGAATAGGCGGCACTGATGGGCCCTGAATAGGCGGCACTGAATAGGCGGCACTGATGGGCACTGAATAGATGGTACTTATGGGCACTGAATAGGTGGTACTGATGGGCACTGAATAGGAGGCACGGATGGGCACTGAATAGGTGGTACTGAATAGGCGGTACTGATGGGCACTGAATAGGCGGTACTGATGGGCACTGAATAGGCGGTACTGATGGGCACTGAATAGGCGGTACTGATGGGCACTGAATAGGCGGTACTGATGGGCACTGAATAGGCGGTACTGATGGGCACTGAATAGGCGGTACTGATGGGCACTGAATAGGTGGTACTGAATAGGAGGCACTGATGGGCACTGAATAGGAGGCACTGATGGCCACTGAATAGGCGGTACTGATGGACACTGAATAGGCGGCACTGGTGGGCCCTGAATAGGCGGCACTGAATAGGCGGCACTGATGGGCACTGAATAGATGGTACTGATGGGCACTGAATAGGTGGTACTGATGGGCACTGAATAGGAGGCACTGATGGGCACTAAATAGGTGGTACTGAATAGGCGGTACTGGTGGGCACTGAATAGGCGGCACTGATGGGCACTGAATAGGCGGCACTGATGGGCACTGAATAGGCGGCACTGATGGGTACTGAATAGGCGGCACTGATGGGCACTGAATAGGCGGCACTGATGGGCACTGAATAGGCGGCACTGATGGGCACTAAATAGGTGGTACTGAATAGGTGGTACTGTTGGCACTGAATAGGCGGTACTGATGGGCACTGAATAGGCGGTACTGATGGGCACTGAATAGGCGGTACTGATGGGCACTGAATAGGCGGTACTGATGGGCACTGAATAGGCGGCACTGATGGGCACTGAATAGGCGGCACTGATGGGCACTGAATAGGTGGTACTGTTGGGCACTGAATAGGCGGTACTGATGGGCACTGAATAGGCGGTACTGATGGGCACTGAATAGGCGGTACTGATGGGCACTGAATAGGCGGTACTGATGGGCACTGAATAGGCGGTACTGATGGGCACTGAATAGGTGGTACTGAATAGGTGGTACTGTTGGGCACTGAATAGGCGGTACTGAATAGGCGGCACTGATGGGCACTGAATAGGCGGCACTGATGGGCACTGAATAGGCGGCACTGATGGGCACTGAATAGGCGGCACTGATGGGCACTGAATAGGCGGCACTGATGGGCACTGAATAGGCGGCACTGATGGGCACTGAATAGGCGGCACTGATGGGCACTGAATAGGCGGCACTGATGGGCACTGAATAGGCGGCACTGATGGGCACTGAATAGGAGGCACTGATGGGCACTGAATAGGAGGCACTGATGGGCACTGAATAGGAGGTACTGAATAGGCGGTACTGATGGGCACTGAATAGGCGGCCCTGAATAGGCGGCACTGATGGGCCCTGAATAGGCGTCACTGAATAGGCGGCACTGATGGGCACTGAATAGATGGTACTTATGGGCACTGAATAGGTGGTACTGATGGGCACTGAATAGGAGGCACTGATGGGCACTGAATAGGTGGTACTGAATAGG
>JBBDGP010005679.1:0-30978 GCA_037952835.1 Lithobates septentrionalis
AAATGTTCCAATGGGGACACCGGTGTCAGTTGCCGATTTCCTGTTCGGCAAGGCAGACTGCAAAAAATCCTTCACTATTTAATCCAAACAAAGGATGAGATGACATGTGCAGGACTGAGGCACACAGGGGCCTCTGCTGCTGGCCACGCCCACAATAAAGGGCCAGCCTTCATTGTTCAAGTGACCCCGCCCACTCACCATAATGACAGCTCTGTGAGGGGAGCTTTTAGGGGGTGACCCTCATGAACGACTCTTCTTCACCTGTAACCCTCAGCCTGGAATCTGGGAACGTTCCGCCCACAGCTGATGTCACTTCCGCACCTCCCACTCCCTAAGCCCGCCTCATACACCCAACTTAGGGTTTCTTTTTTTTTAAGTGTGCGCACGCGCAATTCCATTCCTTCAGCGGCGTAAACCCCGCCCACTACACCTCATTTGATGTCCGAGCTGCGCGTGCCGTACTGTCCTTGGCCAATCAATTCACTTTTCTTCTCAACATCGGAGTAAACCCCGCCCGCTACACCCCATATGAGGCTGAGCTGCCGTGCGCCGTACTGCCCTCCTGGCCAATCATGTACACTTTTCATTCCTACATCAGGGTAAAACCCCGCCCATTACACTCCCGCGGGTGGCCGAGCCGCACGCCGTACTGTCCCTGCCAATCATGTCACTTCTTCCTCTTCAGCGGCGTAAACCCCGCCCCTCTATGCCCCAGCCCAAGCTGTGCGAGCCCCCTACCGTTCTGCACCAATCGCGAGCTCGCCTTCTGCACGTGGAGTTCAGCGGGGCGTGCCAAGCACTGCTTTTTTTTGGTTTGTCTGTCGTCTAACTTTATTTGACTAATAAAAAAATGACAAATTTACATAACTACAGAGAGCAACTTTTAAAGTATAAAACAACTTGTTTTCTACTGATATACTGAATAATATCCTAAGCTGTTTAACCCCTTCCCACCCAGGCCAATTCTGACATTTCTCTCCTACATGTAAAAATCATTTTTTTTGCTAGAAAATGACAGAACCCCCAAACATTATATATGTTTTTTTTTTGGCAAAGACCCCTAGAGAATACAATGGCGGTCATTGCAACTTTTTATCTCGCACAGTGTTTGCGCAGCAATTTTTTCGAACGCAATTGTTTTTGGGGAAAAAAAAAGTTTTGTGTTTAAAAAAAAACAACAAAAAAAAAAAAAAAACACAGTAAATTTAGCCTAATTTGTTTGCATAATATGAAAGATGAAGTTACGCCGAGTAAATAGATACCCAACATGTCACGTTTCAAAATTGCACACGCTGTGGAATGGCGCCAAACTTCGGTACTTAAAAATCCCCATAGGCAGCGCTTTAAATTTTTTTACTAGTTGCATGTTTTGAGTTACAGAGGAGGTCTAGGGCTCATGTGTGGGCGGGACTTACGTATGCGTTCGCTTCTGCGTGCGAGCTCACGGGGACAGGGGCCCTTTAAACTTTTTTTTTTTTTATTGCTAATTTTACTTTTTTTTTGTTTGACACTTTTTAAAAAAAGTGAAGGGGTCAAAAGGATTGGCTTGGCGCTTCTCTCTCCTCCTTTTGCTTTCCTTTTGTTCACAGCAACTTTTAAAGTGACTCTGGCAGTAAAACAAATACGGTGTCCTTCTTCTCAGAACAAAGACTGCTCCGTCTCACTGCCTGAAATCTGCTCCCTTCATAATCTTCTGTTTAAATGAGTGTAGATTGTCTGTGTCCCCCCCCCCCCCCCCCCCCTTGCTCTCAATGGTTCCTCCTGCACTATGTACCTCCCCATCCCAGACCCCTGCGTATATTACCCAACCTGGGCCCCTGCTATGTACTGTATCTCACAAAAGTAAGTACACCCTTCATATTTTTGTAAATATTTAATTCTATCTTTTCATGTGACAACACTGAAGAAATGACACTTTGCTACAATGTAAAGTAATGAGTGTACAGCTTGTATAACAGTGTAAATTTGCCGTCCCCTCAAAATAACTCAACACACAGCCATTAATGTCTAAAGTGCTGGCAACAAAAGTGAGTACACCACTAAGTGAAAATGTCCAAATTGGGCCCAATTAGCCATTTTCCCTCCCCAATGTCATGTGACTCGTTAGTGTTACAAGGTCTCAGGTGTGAATGGGGAGCAGGTGTGTTCAATTTGGTGTTATCGCTCTCACTCTCTCATACTGGTCACTGGAAGTTCAACATGGCACCTCATGGCAAAGAACTCTCTGAGGATCTGAAAAATATACATAAAGATGGCCTAGGCTTTAAGAAGATTGCCAAGATCCTGAAACTGAGCTGCAGCACGGTGGCCAAGACCATACAGCGTTTAATAGGGACAGGTTCCACTCAGAACAGGCCTCGCCATGGTCAACCAAAGAAGTTGAGGTCACGTGCTCAGCGTCATATCCAGAGGTTGTCTTTGGGAAATAGATATATGAGTGCTGCAGCATTGCTGCAGAGGTTGTCTTTGCAGAGGTTGAAGGGGTGGGGGGGTCAGCCTGTCAGTGCTCAGACCATACGCCACACACTGCATCAAATTGGTCTGCATGGCTGTCATCCCAGACGGAAGCCTCTTCTAAAGATGATGCACAAGAAAGCCCGCAAACAGTTTGCTGAAGACAAGCAGACTAAGGACATGGATTACTGGAACCATGTCCTGTGGTCTGATGAGACCAAGATAAACTTATTTGGTTCAGATGGTGACAAGCGTGTGTGGAGGCACCAGGTGAGGAGTACAAAGACAAGTGTGTCTTCCCTACAGTCAAGCATGGTGGTGGGAGTGTCATGGTCTGGGGCTGCATGAGTGCTGCCGGCACTGGGGAGCTACAGATCATTGAGGGAACCATGAATGCCAACATGTACTGTGACATACTGAAGCAGAGCATGATCCCCTCCCTTCAGAGACTGGGCTGCAGGCAGTATTCCACATAACGACCCCAAACACACCTCCAAGATGACCACTGCCTTGCTAAAAGAAGCTGAGGGTAAAGGTGATGGACTGGCCAAGCATGTCTCCAGACCTAAACCCTATTGAGCATCTGTGGGGCAGGGATCTGGGGTGGGTGAGATACATAGTGTAGGGGATCCGGGGTGGATGAGGTACATAGTGTAGGGATCTGGGGTGGGTGAGGTACATAGTGCAGGAATCTGGGGTGGGTGAGGTACATAGTGTAGGGATCTGGGGTGGATGAGGTACATAGTGTAGGGATCCGGGGTGGATGAGGTACATAGTGTAGGGATCCGGGGTGGGTGAGGTACATAGTGTAGGGATCCGGGGTGGATGAGGTACATAGTGTAGGGATCCGGGGTGGATGAGGTACATAGTGTAGGGATCCGGGGTGGATGAGGTACATAGTGTAGGGATCCGGGGTGGATGAGGTACATAGTGTAGGGATCCGGGGTGGGTGAGGTACATAGTGCAGGGATCTGGGGTGGATGAGGTACATAGTGTAGGGATCCGGGGTGGGTGAGGTACATAGTGTAGGGATCCGGGGTGGATGAGGTACATAGTGTAGGGATCCGGGGTGGATGAGGTACATAGTGTAGGGATCTGGGGTGGGTGAGGTACATAGTGTAGGGATCCGGGGTGGGTGACGTACATCGCTGATCACTTTCTCTGATCCCTGGATGTGTGCCCTCTGGCCCCTGTGTGACCCTTCCCCCCAAGCTTCCCAGGCTCCTCTAACCCACCTATGGGCCTGCCCTTAGACCCACATGGCAGCTGTCACCAGGTGGAGGGGAGGGAGATCAGCAAACACCTATTCAATGATCTCCTCTAGCTGCAGAGAACCCAACAAGAATGAGCCCTAAAAAATTTAAAAAATTCAACGTTTTGTTTTTAGTTACATTTTAACAAGTTTTTTTGCCTGTCAGGTTTGGCTTTAGATACAATTTTAATCTTATTTATAATGTTATGTGATGACTAAACCTTCTCTATGCAGCACCCCCCCCCCCCCCCCAATACTTACATGAGCCGAGTTCTGGGACAAGGTTATCTAGAGCCCAGGGCAAACATGGAAAATTGCCCCCCCCCCCCCCCCATGTATGATTATGCGTCAGTAAAAAACAAACAAAAAAACAAGCACTAAACTGCATGCTTGCCCCTAAGCATAAATTCCCTCTTCCTCCCATTACAACCCCCCCTCCAGAAATCCCCAATCTTGGCACAAATCTTTGAACCCCCACCCCCCCAGCTCAAATAATCTCTCTCCCCATATGCCCCCAGCACAAAATCCCCCCCCCCCCCAATAAAAACTTTCCCCTCCTAGCACAAATCCTCTGTCCCTCAAACTTCCCCTCTGAGCAAAAATCCACCCCCCCCCCAACTCCTAGTGCAAATCCCCCTCCCTCCAATTTTCTCCTCATAGCACAAATACCACCCCCTCCAAAATCATCTCTACTAGCATAAATCCCCCACCCCAAAACATTTTTTGTTCTCTTAGCACAAATCCCTCCTACCATATTACCTTTTCTAGCACAAGCCCCCCTTTCCAACACAAATCCCCCCAAATCACCACTCCCAGCACACCTCCCCAAATTCCCCCTCCTAGAACAATTCTTACCCCCCTGATGCCCCCCCCCCAATCTCTTTGTGGTGCCCACCCCCACCTTACATGATACCGCAGCACCCAGGGCAGCCACCCCTCCTGCTCACCCCGGCCCTGCCCGAGCCCCATCGTGATCCAGCAATGTGCACAAGAGTCTTGGCTCTCCAGGGACCCTCCCTCCTCATTGGCTGTGATAGCAGTGGGAGCCATTGGCCAGTAAGTGAGCCAATGAGAAGAGAGAGGGGGTGGGGCCGAGTCGCAGCTCTGTGTCTGAATGGACATGCAGAGCAGCGGCTCAGGACCAAGCCTGCTATTTCCTGTGGGTGGAACTTGACAGGGGAGTTGAACCAGGAGTGCTGGCGGGGGGGGGGGGGGGGGGGGGACCCGAGAAGGCGGATCAGGGCTGCTCTGTGCAAAACCATTACACAGAGCAGGTAAGTATAACAAAAAAAACCTGAATTTATTATCACTTTAAATGCTCTGTTGATTCTGGTGACAACTGAAGATTGGAGAGATTCCCTCTCACTTCCTGCTATGTCTCACAACAGGAAATAAAGAACCTTAAAGGGGTTCTATCCCTTCCCTGCTCTGTCCAAAACTAACAAGAACGTTTATTAAAGGAGAAGTATAGTCAAAGCTCGTTTGGCTGGACTTCTCCTGCGGATCACAGGAGTGCAATTTGTTTTGTACTCCTGTGACCCGTTTTCTGAGCGGTCTGAAGTCCGCTCTCTGCTGACATCACACACAGATCAGTCTAGGCGCCGCGTCTTCCCGACCACGGAGTCTGGATCCGCCAGGTGCCGGGACTGACACCCGGCTCAACCTCTCAGCGAGCCACTGAGAGCCTGAGACGGCCGCTCCCCACCCCCCTCCACAGCTCAACGCTCCAGTAAGCGAAGAGGGAGAAGAGCAGAGAGCTGACACAGACTGCAGCTCTCTGCTCACAGATCTCTGAAAACCGAGCGATCGGCGCTGTTTGATCGATCGGGTCTCAGTGTAGAGGCGCCGGGATGACAGATGCAGCACCCACCTAGGTAAGGAAGATGGAGGGAAAAAAAAAAATTAAAAAACCTTTAGAGTAAAACTTTGGGTTGCGAGCATAATTCGTTACAGAAACATGCTTGTAATCCAAAGCACTTGTATATCAAAGTGAATTTCCCCATAAGCAATAATGGAAACTCAGATGATTCGTTCCACAACCATTTATTCATAAGTCCTTCAGTTTATAGTCCAGATAAAAAGATTACAGCGATGTGACCAGGTTGCGTAACCATAAAATGTCCATCCACAAATGGAAGCCTCCGCAAGGGGATTAGAAGCAAAATCCAGCAGGAGCTCCAGAATATAAAAGAGAAGAGAGGCGCCTCTAAGTGTAGCAATATGTTGCATTAAATGTAATCATATTGCTACACTTAGAGGCGCCTCCCTTCTCTTTTATACTCAGTTGTGACGTGACGCTACTTGTAAATCAAGACATCGCTTGTATATCAAGTCAGTCAAAATGTATTTTAAAATGTATCTTGTCTTGCAAAGCGCTCTCAAAGCAAGGTTTTACTGTACGTCTCTTTTAAATGAGCAAGGCTAAGCACATGGAAGAAAGACACATCTGCAGGGTCTAGGGGGCTTGATTGTTTACAGTACTTTGCAGAAAAAGTTACACTTTGCAGGGGAATTTTCCCCCAGAGCTTAGTGAATGTGGGAAAGCTCTGCTGACTTCCATCATACAATCATGTGCAAGCAAAAATGCTATTTTTGTTTCTCTTTCCTTGCATGTGATTGGATATTCTTTGCAAAGTGAAAACTTCACCTTCATTCACTTAGCTCTGGAACAAATTCCTTGCAAAGTGACCGGTCTAATTGCCTTTCAACCCCCAATGGCCTTGTACAAAGCGTGCAATAAATACAAATAAACACAAGAGGGCAGTAGAGATACACGACTGATGAGCAGTGGAAAATAAATGGAATAGGCACTTTCCTTTACACAGTTATAAGTCTATTTGCCTTTAGTAAATCAACCCCAGTGTATCAATATTTTCATTCAAAATCCACACTCACTTTGTAAAAATGTTTGAATTTTGGGGGGGAACGTTGTGTGAATCTTGGGTGAAAATGTTAATGAAAAGATCCCTGTGTATTGTTCTGGAACAAGAGCAGTTGTAAGTAGGAATGCAGACTGTGTGCGGACATATTTTTTTTTTTTTTTTTTTTTTATGGATGACACCATTGTCACCGAGTTTAATTTACTAAAGGCTGTTCACTTTGCAAGGGAAGTTGCACTTTGCGAAAACATTTTTCTCAGAGTTTAGTGAATGGGAGGAAGCTCTGCTGACTTCTATCATCCAATTACGTGCAAGCAAACAATGCTGTTTTCTTTAATTTTCCTTGAACGTGATTAGGTATTCTTTGCAAAGTGAAATTTCATCTCATTCGCTAAGCTCTGGGGCAAATTCCCTTGCAAAGTGTAATTTCACTTGCAAAGTGAACAGCCTATTTTTGCTTTTAGTAAATCAATCCTAACTTGGTTGATTTACTGAAGGCGAATAGGCTGCTGACCGTGCAAGGAATGTTGCACTTTGCAAAGGAATTTTCACCCGGAGCTCAGATGATCGAGGCGAAGCTTTGCTTGACTCCCATCATCCAATCATGTGCAAGCAAAAATGCTGGTGATTTTTTGTGTTTTTTTTTTTTCATTTACCTTGCATGTGATTGGGTATTCATTGCAATATGAAACTTCACCACATTCACTAAGCTCTGGGGCAAGTGAACAGCTTATTTGCCTTTAGTAAATCAATGCCAATGACCTTGTACAAAGCATGCAATAAATACAAATAAACACAAGAGGGCAGTAGAGACACGTGACTGATGAGTAGTGGAGAATACATGGAAAAAAGCTATAGCAGATATGAAAGTGTGAAAAAAAAAAAAAGAGGTGAAACTGTCCAATGGGGGGCGCTCGTTCTGCTGACAACCATCTAAGAGGCACTTTGGAGAGATTTCTTCTCACTTTTTGATACATCTGCAAGACAAACAGTGAATAAAATCACCCCAATATGACACAGAAGATGATGAAGGGGGGGGGGGGGGGGTAGATCTCCTTCTATTGTTGCTCTCTAGACCTAAATGAGCAATTAACCCTTTCTATGCGGGCACAGCCCCACTCCAAGGGATCGTTTTTAGTTGCCTGGAGTTGAGTTTTAACTATACAGAGAAAAATCAGGTCTCCTCCCTTGCCAGACGGGGCTGTGCTGTGTGGCAGAGCTGTGTAAATCTCAGGACTGGATATAAATACAATTACCAAGTCAAACATTCCTGTGATGCCTATTTTCTCATTTAGATGTTTGCTTGGAGTTGAAATTAAATATTTTTTTGATGTTGGTGGTTTTCCATTTGGAGGAATTAGTATTTTAATTGTAAGCATTAAACTAATTGTTGGAATGCCTTACATATGGCGCTGCGGCAGATTGTCTCTGAATCTCCAGATGGTCGCTTGAAAACTATCAGCAGAATGTCTCAAAATGATGCCACTTGGAGACCAATCAAATCAGTTCAACATCAGAAATTTACCTTTTTTTTTTTGCATAGAAACAAGAGATGATCAGAGACTGCAGACACAGTACAGGAGATGATCAGAGACTGCAGACACAGTACAGGAGATGGTTAGAGGCTGCAGACATACTACAGGAGATGGTCAGAGACTGCAGACATAGTACAGGAGATGGTCAGAGACTGCAGACATAGTACAGGAGATGGTCAGAGACTGCAGACATAGTACAGGAGATGGTCAGAGACTGCAGACATATTACAGGAGATGGTCAGAGACTGCAGACATACTACAGGAGATGGTCAGAGACTGCAGACATATTACAGGAGATGGTCAGAGACTGCAGACATAGTACAGGAGATGGTCAGAGACTGCAGACATAGTACAGGAGATGGTCAGAGACTGCAGACATATTACAGGAGATGGTCAGAGACTGCAGACATATTACAGGAGATGGTCAGAGACTGCAGACATACTACAGGAGATGGTCAGAGACTGCAGACATATTACAGGAGATGGTCAGAGACTGCAGACATATTACAGGAGATGGTCAGAGACTGCAGACATATTACAGGAGATGGTCAGAGACTGCAGACATACTACAGGAGATGGTTAGAGGCTGCAGACATGATACAGGAGATGGTCAGAGACTGCAGACATACTACAGGAGATGGTTAGAGGCTGCAGACATGATACAGGAGATGGTCAGAGACTGCAGACATTTTACTGGAGACAGTCAGAGACTGCAGACATACTACAGGAGATGGTTAGAGGCTGCAGACGTGATACAGGAGATGGTCAGAGACTGCAGACATTTTACTGGAGACAGTCAGAGACTGCAGACATACTACAAGAGATGGTCAGAGACTACAGACATACTACAGGAGATTGTGGGAATTGTGTGTAAAGTTTAATTCTGCCTGGACGATCAGTGAGAAACTGTCGGAGCTCCGGAAACATTCAAATGACCACAAGAGAAAATGGTTTCAAAGAATGTCTCTTTAATGGTAGTATTGGCTGTACCTTTATACAGGGTAAGGACAAAGAAAATTGCACAACTTAAAGGAGGGAGGGAGGAAGGACAGAGTTCATCACAAGACATAAATCCTATATAAGACAGAAGGAGAGCAGCGCCATCTAAGTGCAGTATTATTAAGACATTTTATTCCATAAAAGACAATTGGTAACTCACAAGATGTGAGGATGAAGGAGCATGCATGCTCTGAACACGCGCTCCTCCCTGCTCCAACCGGAAGTGACGTACACCAGTGAGCCGTCCTGAGTGTCTTGAAGCGCTGGGAACCACCGGTGTCCCTGGACCCAACAGCTTCCTCTTCACCAGTGAGAAGATCGTCTTTCCCACGAGCGGATGAATCATATTATTAATCCCACATGCGCTGACATCTCATACATCTTGTGAGTTACCAATTGTCTTTGATGGAATAAAATGTCTTCATAATGCTGCACTTAGATGGCGCTGCTCTCCTTCTGTCTTTGCCTTCCACAGAGTTACTTCTAGCCTGTCACCAGATGGAATGTACTTTTTCTTGCCTATAAATCCTATATAAACATGTAGCATGACATCCCGGACATAATTTCACAACCAGTTCTTACCGGAACCCACTTAACCCGTGACCATTGGGACAAACAAGACCCTAAAACAAAGATATCCGTCTGTCAGCCATTTAATATCTCAGTTTTGTCTCTTTCTCACCCTTCAGTGTGCGAGGAGCCATTTGTCGGCTGCATGGCTCCCCCCCCCCCCAATGTGGTGTAGAGAGATGGAGGATGTGCGGGGAGTGGAGGAGGAAGACGGGGGGCTACAATACTTATTCTTACCCATTTTTCTGCTTTCAACACATCAGCTTCAGGGACAACATGTTCACTTGCTTCCTAATACATCCCACCCACTTTCAGATGCCAGTCAAGAGATAATCAATATTTTTCACTTTACCTGTCAGTGTTATTTATAAAAACTGCCCCATCTAGTGTTAAAAATAGAGAATGCCTCAATACAATGGTGCTTTTGATGTCACTTCTGCTCATTGGAATGCACACGGGATGCGGGTGAAGCTGAACTTCCTAGCTGAGGCTAAGCTTTTTTTCTGGTGCTTGATGATGATATGTCGGGATAATTGATTTGGTTGCTATGGTACTGCACTTTATAGTGGACATTTAATTTATACCTAGCACTTATTTTTTCCTGGCACTTTATATATTTACTATATATACAGTATCTCACAAAAGTGAGTACACCCCTCACATTTTTGTAAACATTTTCTTCTATCTTTTCATGTGACAACACTGAAGAAATGACACTTTGCTACAATGTAAAGTAGTGAGTGTACAGCTTGTATAACAGTGTAAATTTGCTGTCCCCTCAAAATAACTCAACACACAGCCATTAATGTCTAAACCGCTGGCAACAAAAGTCAGTACACCCCTAAGTGAAAATGTCCAAATTGGGTCCAATTAGTCATTTTCCCTCCCCGGTGTCATGTGACTCGTTTGTGTTACAAGGTCTCAGGTGTGAATGGGGAGCAGGTGTGTTAAATTTGATGTTATCGCTCTCACTCTCTCATACTGGTCACTGGAAGGTCAACATGGCACCTCATGGCAAAGAACTCTCTGAGGATCGGAAAAAAAGAATTGTTGCTCTACATAAAGATGGCCTAGGCCAGGGGTCCTCAAACTTTTTAAACAGGGGGCCAGTTCACTGTCCCTCAGACCGTTAGAGGGCCGGTCTATAGTTTAAAAAAAAAAAAAAAAAAACTATGAACAAATTCCTATACATATTGATTTGATCAACGCAAATTGTATTCTTTGAACACAGACACTATATTCTGGCATATGAGACACACAGCTCTTTCCTTGTACTGCATGAAAAAGTAATGATAAGTCCACCGTTCTTTGTATATCCTACACTCAGAATCAATTTTTTCTTTTTCTTGACATTATTGTGTCCAAGGGGTTCCAAATTGCTATTAGTAAAATACCAATATATATATAGACAGCGCTACAAAAACAATATACCAGCAATAACTTTGCCCACACAGAGACATACAGACTGCACTGCCCATCAATGCTCGCCACCGCAGCCCAATCAGTGCCCGCCTCACCATCAGTGCAAGCCCCCCCCCCCCCCCCCCCATCATTGCAAGCCCCCCTCACAGCCTTACTGTGCCAAACAATGTCTCACCAGTCGGTGTGTGTGCACATCGGGCATCTCCTGCTGCTGTGTCACGGCTCACTGTGAAAAGTTCGGCTGCACTGTGATAAAAGTCCCGCCCTCCTCCTACCTAGACCAGCTCGTGTGATAGACAGAACACTGCCTCTATCACACGAGCTGGTCTAGGAGGAGGGCGGGACTTTTATCACAGCACGCCCGAACTTTTAACAGTGAGCCGTGACACAGCAGACTCCCGCTGTGTTACAACCGGCCCGCCCCGAGGCCTGAACTGTCGGGAATCCGGCCCTGGGTGGGGTGGGCCGGATAAATGTCCTCGGCGGGCCGCATGTGGCCTGCGGGCCGTAGTTTGAGGACCCTTGGCCTAGGCTATAAGAAGATTGCCAAGACCCTGAAACTGAGCTGCAGCACGGTGGCCAAGACCATACAGCGGTATAACAGGACAGGTTCCACTCAAAACAGGCCTCGCCATGGTCCACCAAAGAAGGTGAGGTCACGTGCTCAGCGTCATATCCAGAGGTTGTCTTTGGGAAATAGAAGTATGAGTGCTGCCAGCATTGCTGCAGAGGTTGTAGGGGTGGGGGGTCAGCCTGTCAGTGCTCAGACCATACGCCGCACACTGCATCAAATTGGTCTGCATGGCTGTCATCCCAGAAGGAAGCCTCTTCTATAGATGATGCACAAGAAAGTCCACAAACAGTTTTCTGAAGACAAGCAGACTGAGGACATGGATTACTGGAACCATGTCCTGTGGTCTGATGAGACCAAGATAAACTTATTTGGTTCAGATGGTGACAAGCGTGTGTGGCGGCAACCAGGTGAGGAGGACAAAGACAAGTGTGTCTCGTCTACAGTCAAGCATGGTGGTGGGAGTGTCATGGTCTGGGGCTGCATGAGTGCTGCCGGCACTGGGGAGCTACAGATCATTGAGGGAACCATGAATGCCAACATGTACTGTGACATACTGAAGCAGAGCATGATCCCCTCCCTTCAGAGACTGGGCCGCAGGGCAGTATTCCAACATGATAACCACCCCAAACACACCTCCAAGATGACCACTGCCTTGCTAAAGAAGCTGAGGGTAAAGGTGATGGACTGGCCAAGCATGTCTCCAGACCTAAACCCTATTGATCATCTGTGGGACATCCTCAAACAGAAGGTGGAGGAGCACAAGGTCTCTAACATCCACCAGCTCTGTGATGTCATCATGGAGGAGGGGAAGAGGACTCCAGTGGCAACCTGTGAAGCTCTGGTGAGCTCCATGCCCAAGAGGGTTAAGGCAGTGCTGTAAAATAATGGTGGCCACACAAAATATTGACACTTTGGGCCCAACTTGGACATTTTCACTTAGGGGTGTACTCACTTTTGTTGCCAGCGGTTTAGACATTAATGGCTGTGTGTTGAGTTATTTTGAGGGGACAGCAAATTTACACTGTTATACAAGCTGTACACTCACTACTTTACATTGTAGCAAAGTGTCATTTCTTCAGTGTTGTCACATGAAAAGATAGAAGAAAATATTTACAAAAATGTGAGGGGTGTACTGACTTTTGTGACATACTGTATTTAGTGCAGCGATATGTTCTGTTTCTCTCTTTTATAATGGATGCCCAGGGATTGAGCATTTGAAGCGGTATTAAACCCAAAACCAAAAATGTAATATGTTGCTGCTTACCCATCATTAGGTGTGGTGGCTGCATTTGTTTTCTTTTTTTAGGCTTTTCTCCCTCTGTTTTCACCAGGTGATCTCACCAGTAACAAACTTCCTGTATTAGAGTGCCCCCCACTCTAGATGAAGGAGCACAGGGGGCACAGCAGACAGCAGCATTGTCAGTCTGGGGGGGTGTTAGATGGACTGGCAGATTTAAAAACACTAACAAATTGAAAACAAACTCCAGCTCACTCTTTATAAGCAGTTGCAGCAAACAATATATAAAATCTAGTGTAGCATTTCCTATATCAGGGGTGTCCAAACTTTTTTCAAAATTCAGTCTAAGTGTGTTTGTCCGAGCACTATCACACCGCCCAACAAGAATTCTCTCGTCTTTGTGGCTGTGTGTGAAGAAGAGATGAGCTCGGGCCTGTTATATGGATATATATATATATATATATTCATGGCAATGCTGAGGCTGCATTGATGGGCACTGACCCTTATTATGCTTCACAGTACTTTATTTCATGGCTCAGGGATTCGTTGGTATCTATTGGTAATAGCGCAGGTGTTTCTAATGAGAATTACAGCAAACAGCTTTTATTCCTTTGGGGATAAAGGTTTTACCCAAATAAAGGAGAGCTGATCAATGTAAGCACCCCTGTCAGTGGTTTGTCTCAACTATAACTGCTACATCTGCAGGAGAGCTTATTCTTTTGAAAAAAAACAGACTTGCTGGCTGGATCACAAGATGAAAATATAAGAAAAAAAGCCTAAAAAAGAAAATACATACAGTAATCACACCTAAGAATTGGAAAGCTGCAATGGTTGCTTTTGGGTTTAACCAGATGCCGACTGCCCCACGTACATTTACTGCGGCAGGGCGGCCGCTCTGGGTAGAATCACGCACCTGTACGTGACTCCGCACTTCCGGATCTAGGGGGCAACACATGCTGCCGGAACGTATGCGCCCTCGAAGAGAGAGAGAGAGAAAAAAATAAAATAAATATATACGGTATATATATATATATATATATATATATATATATATATATATATATATATATATATATATATATATATATATATATATATATATATATACACATACACACACACAGTATATATATATATATATATATATATATTTATATATATATACATACATACATACATACATATATACACACACACAGTAATATATATATATATATATATATATATATATATATATATATATATATATATATATATATTAGGGCTGGGAGATTTTCTTAAAAAAAAACTCGATTCACGGTTCGAATCCAGTTTTTTTTTTTTTTTTGGAAACCGCGCCGGTCCCGATGCGCTGCGGGCATAAGTTTTTAGGCGAGGCCGCGGCTTCGGCCTAGTCCGCGGCGTCCGGCCTCGCGGACTAGGCAGTAGCCGCGGCCTCACCTAAAAACTCCTTACCCGCAGTTCTTCAGGCCCGGCGCGGTGTCCGCGCCGGTCCGGAGGCGCTGCGGGCATGAGTTTTTAGGCGAGGCCGCGGCTTCGGCCTAGTCCGCGGCTACGGCCGTAGCCGCGGACTAGGCCGAAGCCGCGGCCTCGCCTAAAAACTTATGCCCGCAGCGCATCGGGAGCGGCGCGGTAAAAAAAAAAAAAAAAAAAATCTTAAAAAATCGATTTGCTTAAATTTTGAATCGATTTGACCTCTCAACTCGATTCAAGATTTAAATCGATTTTTCCCCAGCCCTAATATATATATATATATATATATATATATATATATATATATATATATATACACACACACACATATATATATATATATATATATATATATATATATATATACACACACACACACACACACACACAGTATATATATATATATATATATATATATATATATATATATATATATATATATATATATATATATATATCTCATGAATTATACACAGAATTACATCCTAGTAACCCCCTAGGGGCTTGATAACAGATATAATTCTACTGTATAGATGCCATGATTCTCCATCAATGACTATGTAGTACTGTACTGAGCTGTAATCATAAATCCCATTGGTATCACACCGGCACTTACAAATAACACTTTAGATTTACATTATTTTCTGGTCCATAAGATGGATTTTTTTTTTTTTTTTCAAATAACAATTTTTTATTGAATACCAAAAGTTTTCAACAACAGCAACATCTTAGCGTGTTCATTTATATGAGCAAAATGTATACAGAAGGATTCCATTTGCGGTAAGAGCAAAACACAACGACCTTCGGCAGTGCTCATAAGATGGGATTTTGTCTTCAATTGGTACAGCATTCTATTCTACAGCTTCTCTGCTTTTGGAAAATATATAACACTGGAGGACTTTTATATCATTTTCAAGTCCAAAAATGTGCAATTCAAAATTTACACTTCAAAAAAAAGAAAAGAAAAAACCCCTCTGTGAACTGTGATGGCCATGTGACTTGTTTACTGTTATAGTGAGCTGCAAAGGTAACTATCCATGAAAAAAAAAAAAAAAAAGCTCAGTGCAGCTGCACCTGAGTGGTCAGTTGGTCAGTTGCTAGGCAACCATTTCTCACTATGATGTCATCAGCTGCACTATATGAATCAGAGACAGACCAACTGCCACCAGAACTCTACTGAGTCTTGAACAGAGAGGAAGCAATTTGTGCAGCTCTTGCGATTTGTAGCGTTTATCATTGGATTACAATGAAGAGATTTTTTAACCAAAACGTCGTTTGTCCTCTTGTCATAAAAGAGGAATCTACAGAGCAGAAAAGGAATTCCTCCCCCGAGGATCTCCGGTCTGCTTTACAACAAGTTACACAGCCCAGTGTAGCTGCCCGGAAAATGGGTATTGGTCGCAGAATTTTGCGAGGTATTGGGCAGAAAACTAGCAGGGTTTTGAACCCCAAAAAGGGAACAGAAGACCCATCAGGTAGGAAATCATAATGATCTATAGTGTATATATAATATAAGGGTGCTGTCATTCCTATACACATACTGGGATCAGCACTATATACCTGGATTAGAGTCTCCCCTATATACACAAATCTCTGATTATACATGAACACATATTAAGGCGCACTGCACCAAGCTGGAACACAAGGCTATTTTTAGCCAAGTGGCAGTTATTTTTCAAATCTCAGTGGCCTCAGCTGAAAATAAACTGCCACTTTTTCAAATGTAAAGGTCATCAGAGATGGCTTAAAGCACGTTTGTGTTTTATATAATTTTATCTGGTAGTGCCAGCATTGTCAGCTTGTCATAATTGTCAAATACATTTTTTTCTTATTAAAAAAAATAAAATAAAGAAATTTAGCCTATTGCAGGGCTTTATTCTAGGTTCGCACTGAGGGTCCAGTTCACATGCAGTCCAGTACATTTTTTTTTTCTGCATCAAAAAAACCATGGAAAGTAGATTATATGGTTTCCAATGGCATAGTTCACACCAGGGTGTTCCAGCTTGCTATGGGGGCACCCGAACCGAGCTCTGTGTGTTCATTCAGACACGGAGCAGCTGCGGCTTGATCCCGCCCCCTCTCTCTCCTCATTGGCTCACTGACTTTGATTGACAGCAGTGGGCCGGCTGCTGTGTCTCAGCCAATTAGGAGGGAGAGTCCCAGACTGCCAAGCTTCTCATGCAACATTGCTGGATGGAGGTGGGGCTCAGGTATTAGGGGGGCTAAGGGGGGGGGGGGGGCTGCTGCACACAGCAGGTTTTTTTTATCTTAATGCAAAGAATGCATTAAGATAAAAAAAACGTCTACCTTTAGAACCACTTGAATACAGCTTTAAGCAGTTACAGCAAACAGTTTTTTTTTTTTCCGTTTGCGATAAAAGTTTTAGGGCCAATTCACAGCACATGCAGTCCAGTGCGTTTTTTTTTTTATGCATTAAAAAAACGCATGGAAAGTAGGTCATATAGTTTTCAATGGCATAGTCCACATTAGTGCTTACAGTTCCAGTGCGTTCCAGTTTCATAAATAAAAAGTAGAATATGTTGCATTTTTCCAGCACTGGAATGCTGTAAAACGCATCAAGAACGCACTGGAATGCACAGGAAGGCACAACAAACGCACTGGGACACACATGTCCTTAAAGTTAAGAAAAAAGAGGGGGAAAAATGTACTGGACTGCATCAGAAACGCACAAAAAAACGCATGAAAAACGCATTGTAATGCATCAAAAACGTGTCAAAAACGCACATGCAGAAAAGCATCTGTAACACATCCAGACTGCGTTTCTATGGTGTGAACTGGACCTTAATTAAATGAATACAAGCTGATCATTTTATGCACCCCTGCCAGTTTTAAAGTGATACTGAAGGCTTAAATAAAAAAAAAAAAAATAACAAAGATGTTATACTTCCCTGCTCTGTGCAAGGGTTTTGCACATACTTTCTGGGCTCCCCCCACGGCGCTCCTGACTCCTCCTCTTCTCGAGTGCCCCCACAGAGAGCCACTTTCCATGGGGACACCCATGCGGGCGCGCTCCCGAGTCCTGCTGCTGCTGCGTTCATTGAAACAGACAGCAGGACTCGGCTCCGCCCCCAGCTCCCGTGTCACTGAATTTGATTGACAGCAGGGGGAGCCAATGGCTCCTGCTGCTATCAATCTATCCAATGAGGACCCGAGACAGAGGATGGAGCTAGAATGCATTCATTGAAAAACCGAGGAGGGTTTACAACCCCTTTATGTCTGGTTATCCAGGGAGTTAGCTGTTAGAGATGTCACAGGAATTTTTTTTAAAGCACTTCCACTTGTTTTGGCACAGAAAAGCCATGTACAAAGATTGGACTGCCCAGCAAAACAAATGACCATATTGACTATGTATATACAGGTAAAAGCCAGTAAATTAGAATATTTTGAAAAACTTGATTTATTTCAGTAATTGCATTCAAAAGGTGTAACTTGTACATTATATTTATTCATTGCACACAGACTGATGCATTCAAATGTTTATTTCATTTAAAGTGGAGTTCCACCCAAAAGTGGAACTTCCACTCATCAGATTCCTCCCCCCCTCCGGTGACACAGTTGGCACCTTTCAGGGGGGAGGGGGGTACAGATACCTGTATATTACAGGTATCTGTACCCACTTCCGGCATAGATAGCCGCAGAATCTGCGGTTATTTACGCCACTTCCTGCTCCCGCCCGCTGCCTGCTGGGAAACACACGGGTCCCAGAGGCAGCAGGGAGCATCCTTATTGCGCGGCGCGACTCGCGCATGCGCAGTAGGGAACCGGGAAGTGAAGCCGCACGGCTTAACTTCCTGATTCCCTTACCGAAGATGGAGGCGGCAGCACCCGAGGACGGAGAGACGCTTCGGCCTCGGGTGCTGACATCGCGGGCGCCCTGGACAGGTAAGTGTCCATGTTTTAAAAGTCAGCAGCTGCAGTATTTGTAGCTGCTGACTTTTAAAAAAAAAATTTTCGGCGGCGCCCCGCTTTAATTTTGATGATTTGAAGTGGCAACAAATGAAAATCCAAAATTCCGTGTGTCACAAAATTAGAATATTACTTAAGGCTAATACAAAAAAGGGATTTTTTAGAAATGTTGGCCAACTGAAAAGTATGAAAATGAAAAATATGAGCATGTACAATACTCAATACTTGGTTGGAGCTCCTTTTGCCTCAGTTACTGCATTAATGCGGCGTGGCATGGAGTCGATGAGTTTCTGGCACTGCTCAGGTGTTATGAGAGCCCAGGTTGCTCTGATAGTGGCCTTCAACTCTTCTGCGTTGTTGGGTCTGGCATTCTGCATCTTCCTTTTCACAATACCCCACAGATTTTCTATGGGGCTAAGGTCAGGGGAGTTGGCTGGCCAATTTAGAACAGAAATACCATGGTCCGTAAACCAGGCACGGGTAGATTTTGCGCTGTGTGCAGGCGCCAAGTCCTGTTGGAACCTGAAATCTCCATCTCCATAGAGCAGGTCAGCAGCAGGAAGCATGAAGTGCTCTAAAACTTGCTGGTAGACGGCTGCGTTGACCCTGGATCTCAGGAAACAGAGTGGACCGACACCAGCAGATGACATGGCACCCCAAACCATCACTGATGGTGGAAACTTTACACTAGACTTCAGGCAACGTGGATCCTGTGCCTCTCCTGTCTTCCTCCAGACTCTGGGACCTCGATTTCCAAAGGAAATGCAAAATTTGCTTTCGTCAGAAAACATGACTTTGGACCACTCAGCAGCAGTCCAGCTCTTTTTTTCCTTAGCCCAGGTGAGACGCTTTTCGCGCTGTTTCTTGGTCAACAGTGGCTTGACACGAGGTATGCGGCAGTTGAAACCCATGTCTTTCAAGCGTCTCTTGGTGGTGGATCTTGAAGCACTGACTCCAGCAGCTGTCCACTCCTTGTGAATCTCCCCCACATTTTTGAAGGGGTTTTTTTTCACAATCTTGACTAGGGCGCGGTGATCCCTATCGCTTGTACACTTTTTCTGACCACAGTTTTTCCTTCCCTTTGCCTCTCTATTAATGTGTTTGGACACAGAGCTCTGAGAACAGCCAGCCTCTTCAGCAATAACCTTTTGTGTCTTTCCCTCCTTGTGCAATGTGTCGATGGTCGCCTTTTGGACAGCTGTCAAATCTGAAGTCTTCCCCATGTTTGTGTAGGCTTCAGAACTGGACTGAGAGACCATTTAAAGCCCTTTGCAGGTGTTTTGAGTTAATCAGCTGATTAGTTTGTGGCACCAGGTGTCTTCAAAATTTAACCCTTACACAATATTCTAATTTTGTGACACACGGAATTTTGGATTTTCATTTGTTGCCACTTCAAATCATCAAAATTAAATGAAATAAACATTTGAATGCATCAGTCTGTGTGCAATGAATAAATATAATGTACAAGTTACACCTTTTGAATGCAATTACTGAAATAAATCAAGTTTTTCAAAATATTCTAATTTACTGGCTTTTACCTGTATAGGAAAACATGGAACACAAAATTATTTAATGACACAGACAACATTCACTTATATTTGTAAAATAAAAAATGTCCACAGATTCTGTGTAACATAAATACATGATGGATTTATAAATAGCAGGACTAAAAAACTATTCTCTTCTCTCTCCAGGAGTAAATGATGTCCTATCCACCAACGACAGAGAGGCAGCTCAACGGACTGCCACCGAGGACAACCATCAAACTCCAACCACCACCAACAGAAAGAAAGTGTTATTAAACACCACGAAGAAAAAGCCTCCTCTGGTCTCATCTAACAGCACCAAGGAGGACTTGTCACATACACTGCTCACTAACACTGGTACTATGAAGGACAGGACACGAGCAGTGTTACCTCCCATCGCTGACACCACTATGAAACATAAGCCATCTCCACCGGCCCCATTCAGCAGTGCCAAGAAGGACGGGGCAGTGGTCACCAACGCTGGTGCCATAAAGCACCGATTATGTGCAGTGTTATGCAAAATTGGTGCCATGAGGGCCCAGCCACGCATAGCATTACCTCCCTGCACTGAAATCACTATAAAATATAAGCTGTCTCCACCGGTGGCATCCAACAGTGCCAAGAAGCACAGGACACGCACAGTGTTACCTCTGATCACTGACACCACTATGAAACATAAGCCATCTCCACCGGTCCCATTCAGCAGTGCCCAGAAGGACGGGGCAGTGGTCACCAACACTGGTGCCATAAAGGACCGATTATGTGCAGTGGTATCCAAAACCGGTGCCATGAAGGCCCGGCCACACATAGCATTACCTCCCATCACTGACACCACTATGAAATATAAGCCATCTCCACCGGTCCCATTCAGCAGTGCCAAGAAGGAGGGGGCAGTGGTCACCAACACTGGTGCCATAAAGGACCGATTATGTGCAGTGGTATCCAAAACCGGTGCCATGAAGGCCCGGCCACACATAGCATTACCTCCCATCACTGACACCACTATGAAATATAAGCCATCTCCACCGGTCCCATTCAGCAGTGCCAAGAAGGAGGGGGCAGTGGTCACCAACACTGGTGCCATAAAGGACCGATTATGTGCAGTGGTATCCAAAACCGGTGCCATGAAGGCCCGGCCACACATAGCATTACCTCCCATCACTGACACCACTATGAAATATAAGCCATCTCCACCGGTCCCATTCAGCAGTGCCAAGAAGGAGGGGGCAGTGGTCACCAACACTGGTGCCATAAAGGACCGATTATGTGCAATGGTATCCAAAACCAGTGCCATGAAGGCCCGGCCACGCATAGCATTACCTCCAATCACTGAAATCGCTATGAAACATAAGCCATCTCCACCAGTGCCATCCAACAGTGCCAAGAAGCACTGGACAAGCGCAGTGTTACCGCCCAGAACTGACATCGTTATAAAAAATAAGCCATCTCCACCGGTCCCATTCAGCAGTGCCCAGAAGGACGGGGCAGTGGTCATCAGACCTGGTGCCATAAAGGACCGATTATGTGCAATGGTATCCAAAAACATTGCCATGAAGGCCCGGTCACGCACAGTGAAACCCTTCACTGGCACCACAATGACAGATAAGCTATCCCCGCCAGTCCCACCCAACATTGCCAGGAAGGCCTTGTTACGCCCAGTGGTCACAAACACTGGTGTTATTAAAGATCGCTTATGCACAGTGGTCCCCGACACCAGTGCTATGAAAGACCAATCAAGCACAGTGTTAACCACTATTACTAAAATTACCATGGACCATAAGCCATCTCCACCAGTTCAACCCAAAGGTATCAAGAAGAACTGGCCACGCAAAGTGCTACCCCGCATTGCAGACACCACCATGAGTAAGCCATCTCCAGCAGTGCCATCCAGCAGTACCAAGAAGGACCAATCACATCCAGCGCTACACTATGTTGATGACAAGAGGGTCCAGTCCCGCAGAGTGCAGCTCAGTGCAATTGCCAGTCATTTTCAGTTCCATGCAGTGTTGAGCAAAGCTGGTGCCATGAAGGATCGATCACCTGCAGTGCCGCCAAATGCTGGGGCCATGAAGGATCTGTCACCTACAGTGCAGCCAAACGCTGGTGCCATGAAGGATCGGTCACCTGCAGTGCAGCCAAAAGCTGGTGCCATGAAGGATCGGTCACCTGCAGTGCTGCTAAGCGATGCAACGAGTGATCAGTCATCTGCAGTGCTGCTAAGCGATGCAACGAGTGATCAGTCACCTGCAGTGCTGCTAAGCGATGCAACGAGTGATCAGTCATCTGCAGTGCTGCTAAGCGATGCAACGAGTGATCAGTCACCTGCAGTGCTGCTAAGCGATGCAACGAGTGATCAGTCACCTGCAGTGCTGCTAAGCGATGCAACGAGTGATCAGTCACCTGCAGTGCTGCTAAGCGATGCAACGAGTGATCAGTCACCTGCAGTGCTGCTAAGCGATGCAACGAGTGATCAGTCACCTGCAGTGCTGCTAAGCGATGCAACGAGTGATCAGTCACCTGCAGTGCTGCTAAGCGATGCAACGAGTGATCAGTCACCTGCAGTGCTGCTAAGCGATGCAACGAGTGATCAGTCACCTGCAGTGCTGCTAAGCGATGCAACGAGTGATCAGTCACCTAGAGTGGTTCCCAGAACCAATGTCGTGTCAGACAGGTCATGCAGACTGGCCTTGGAAAAAGGCTTCACCATCCATAAAAGACTTGGAGAGGGGGCCTTCGGTAAGGTTATGTTGGCCTCTCATCCCGCAACTAGCAAGATGCTGGCGGTGAAGATAATTGAAAAGGCAAATGACCCTGATCCAGATTTTACACGTAAAGAAGGTCGCCTCCTGAAAGCAGTCAGAAACCACCCGTTTATTACCCATCTGTACGACTCATTCGAATCAGAAGTAAGTCTTTTCATATTTCAATTTCTTTATCTCTTCCTGTATTGCACTCCCCTACTGATCCTAACCTCCTAAAATAGTTCTGTAAATGGGGCCTTTTGGGATTTTAGCATGCAATGTAATATAACCACTTAAGCCCCGGACCATTTGGCTGGCCAAAGACCAGAGCAATTTCTGCGATTCGGCACTGCGTCGCTTTAACTGACAATTGCGCGGTCATGCGACGTGGCTCCTAAACAAAATTGACGTCTTTTTTTTCCAACAAATAGAGCTTTCTTTTGGTGGTATTTGATCACTTCTGCGTTTTTTTTTTTTTTGCGCTATAAACAAAAAAATAGCGACAATTTTGAAAAAAAAAAAAAAACGCATTATTTTTTACTTTTTGCTATAATAAATATCCCCCAAAAATATATAAAAAAACATTTTTTTTCCTCAGTTTAGGCCGATACGTATTCTTCTACATATTTTTACATCATTTTCTACATCGCAATAAGCGTTTATTGATTGGTTTGCGCAAAAGTTATAGCGTTTACAAAATAGCATTTTTATTAATAATTTTTTTTAATTAGTAATGGCGGCAATCAGCGATTTTTATCGTGACTGCGACATTATGGCAGACAGATCAGACACTTTTGGTGCAATTTCGGGACCATTCACATTTATACAGCGATCAGTGCAATTAAAAATGCATTGATTACTGTGTAAATGTGACTGGCAGTGAAGGGGTTACCCACTAGGGGGCGCTGTAGGGGTTAAGTGTGTCCTAGGGAGTGACTCTGTGGGGGGGGAGGGGCTACATGTGACACAACACTGATCACCGCTCCCGATTACAGGGAGCGGTGATCAGTGACAGTGTCACTAGGCAGAACGGGGAAATGCTTGTTTACATTAGCATTTTCCCGCTCTTCCTCTCCATGAGACGATCGCGGGTATCCCCGTGGACATTGATTCCGCAGGACCCGCGATCACGCTCACGAAGCTCCCGGCGGGCGCGCGCGTGCCCGCAAGCCGCCTCTTAAAGGGCAGCGTACAGGTACGTGATTCTGCCTGTACGTGCCCTTCTGCCGCAGTATATCGACGTGAGGCGGTCGGGAAGCGGTTAAATGTAAATTAATGAAGCCTATATCTGCTATAGTGCTGCCAGACTTATCCACCTCACCAACCGCTCAGTGTCTGCCAACCCTCTCCTCCAATCCCTACACTGGCTCCCAATCACCCAGCCAATTAAATTCAAAATACTAACCACAACATACAAAGCCATTCACAACCCAGCCCCGAGCTACATCACCAATCTTGTCTCCAAATATCACCCAAATCGTCCTCTCCGCTCTTCTCAAGACCTCCTGCTCTCGCTAGATGTCTCGTCTCCTCCTCCCATGCTCATCTCCAGGATTTCTCCAGAGCCTCTCCCATCCTCTGGAACTCTCTACCTCCACTGGTCCGGCTATCCCCTACTCTTGCTACCTTCAGGCGATCCCTGAAAATTAATCTCTTTAGGAAAGCCTATCACGTCTCCGACTTATCTCCTACCACTTCCATCAGCTCATTCCCCACAGTTACCACCTTTTGTACCACCTGCTCCACCCTATTAGATTGTAAGCTCTTCTGAGCAGGGCCCTCCTAATCCTCTTGTGTTTGATTGTAACTGTATTGTCTCCTTTTTATATTGTAAAATGCTGCGTAAACTGTATATAAATCCTGTATATTAATAATAATATCTCTTTTTTTCCCCACACAGGACCAACTCGTTTTTGTCATGGAATATGTAAACGGAGGGGACCTCTCGAATTTCATAGAATGCGCAGCTCCACTTCCTGAGGACACCATAAGGTAAGTGACTGGGTCACACTAGAGTTGGGGGTGGCTGACCACTGGCGACAAGCAGTGACAAAGCCAGGCCCTTCCAACTCCTATACACCTATGATCTATAGGAAGACGTCTATTCATCTTTAGCTTTAATTTGGTCTGTGATGTGATGTGAATGCTAATATATTTCTCTTTCTTTCTCCATCAGAAATCTCACTGCGGAAATACTATGCGGCCTGAAGTTCCTGCATTCTAAGACTATAATGCACAGGTAATTATTGCATTAACTGATTAATAATAGAGTTTATAATGGGTCACTGCACCTAAATTATTTTTAGTTATGGGAATATAACTCTGGAGGAATCACCCCTTGACGTCTTTTCGTTTTTGGTGAATCAGGAATAATTTCTAGCAGAGTTCCCACTTGTTTAGCCTTCCATGATGTCTCCTTCCATCTGCTGCAGAAGTCTCAGGGCTCATGACACAATCTATTGATAAAATAAATTCAAAGAGGTGTGAGAGCTCCTCATACTTAATATAGCAGGTGGGCGGAGCTGAGAACTCCGTAACAGAGATCCTACTGAAGGCAAATTTAAAGGAAACCGATATCAACCCATAAATATTGAATATCGTATTTGTATTTGTACTGTATTGTATTTTTATTCATCTTTAATGAACTTGTCAGATAAGCATATCTCACCATCCATTCTTTTTTCTTTACAGAGATCTCAAACCAGAGAATATTCTCCTAGACGACGCTGGCCATGCTAAAATTGCCGATTTGGGTTTGTCAGAGATCGGTGTCTCAGAACTCAATAGAGTTGAAGGAAGTAGCGGGACGTTGCCTTACTTGGCGCCAGAGGTAAGTAACCTGCCGGATTTTAGACTTAGTGGTCATCTTTACTCAGATATACCAGTTATAATTATTGGAGATACTGTATAAAAAAAAAAGTTAAAGGGGTGCTCCCCCCCTTTCACTAAATGGAGAATTTCACCACCGATACTCCAGTCGTTTTCAGTGGGTTTCAAGGCCAGAACTATATCCCCAACAAAAGGTGGGAAGTTCTGAGCAGCAGTGTTGGAGCTACTTTGTAGGACCCAATGGAGACATGCAAATCACCACTTCAGCCCCGGACCATTTGGCTGCCCAAAGACCAGAGCACTTTTTGCGATTCGGCACTGCGTCGCTTTAACTGACAATTGCACGGTCGTGCGACGTGGCTCCCAAACAAAATTGACGTCCTTTTTTCCCCACAAATAGAGCTTTCTTTTGGTGGTGTTTGATCACCTCTGCGGTTTTTATTTTTTGCACGATAAACAAAAAAATAGTGACAATTTTGAAAAAAAAAAAAACATTATTTTTTACTCTTTGCTATAATAAATATCCCAAAAAAATATATTAAAAATTTTTTACTTTTCCTCAGTTTAGGCCGATACGTATTTTTCTACATAGTTTTGGTTAAAAAAAAAAAAAAAAAAAAATCGCATTAAGTGTTTATTGATTGGTTTGCGCAAAAGTTATAGCGTCTACAAAATAGGGGATAGTTTTATGGCATTTTTATTAATAATTTTTTTTTCTGCTAGTAATGGCGTCGATAAGTGATTTTTATCTTGACTGCGACATTATGGCGGACAGATCGGACACTTTTTACGTGATTTTGGGACCATTCACATTTATACAGCGATCAGTGCAATTAAAAATGCATAGATTACTGTGTAAATGTGACTGGCAGTGAAGGGGTTAACCACTAGGTGGCGCTGTAGGGGTTAAGTGTGTCCTAGGCATAGGCGTACACACAGGGTGTGTCGGGTGTGCCTGGGCACACCCTAATCACCTCACATGCATTAACATTATCCAGGGGCAGCACCAGGTTGGTGGTTGGAGGTTGCCAGTGTAAATGCCACCATTAAAGGCTAGGTTCATCTTTAGGAACACGTTACACCATAAATATAGGTGTAATGTAATATGCTCCCTATCAGCTGTCTCCCGCCACCAGAGCCTTCTCCATGTGACAGCAGGTGCCGCTCATGTGTGTTTGAGCTTTGGGGTGCACACCCTAATGAAATAGGCTGCGCACACCTATGGTCCTAGGGATGTGTTCTAACTGTGGGGGGGAGGGGCTATGTGTGACACACAGTGTCAGTGTCACTAGGCAGAACGGGGAAATGCTTGTCTACATTAGCATTTCCCCGTTCTTCCTCTCCGTGAGACGAACGCCGGTATCCCCGCGGACATAGAGTCCGCGGGACCGGCGATCACACTCATGGAGGTTGCGGCGCCCGCGCGCGCCCGCAAACCGCTCCTTAAAGGGCAACGTACAGGTATGTTAATCTGCCCGTACGTGTCCTTCTGCCGACGTATATCGGCGTGAGCCGGTCAGCAAGCGGATAAGATAAAACTTCCGCAACCGCTCGCCTGCTGTAGTCACTTTAACATAGTGAGGCTTGTGAACATTGAGCTGTTGGGGTCAACATACCTTCAAAAAGGGCAAATTCACCCTCTCTATTTGTCCTGTTGATTAGGGGCAAACTTGGGTTCAGTCAGAACCTGGAAGTTCTAACCAAACCCCAACCGATCCAATAAATAAAACTGCCAATTTATTTTATCTACTCCGTCCAACACAAAAAAAAACCCAAAAAGTTTTGACTATACATAAACTTTAAGCCCCGCCTCCAATATTCACAAGCTCTGCCCCAGTTTGATGCTTCTGATCACGATTTTGGGAGTCCCGGGAGAATTCCTACATTACAAATGCCAACAGAAATTGTAAGGAGGAGAGAGTCATGTCTGTCCTCCACCTGACGTGAAAATGTTCTCATATTTCTTTCTCTCTCTTATTTTTCTACAGGTCCTTCAAGGCAAACCACACTTTACAGTGGCTGATTATTTTTCGCTGGGACTGATAGTCTACGAGATGGCTGTAGGGAAACACCCGTTCTGGAAAGGCCAGGAGACCTCAAAGGAAATGCTGAAGACAGTGCTTCGCACGAAGATTAAGTATCCGCCGGGAATGAACAGCGATCTCCGTGACCTCATCCAAAGGGTAAGTATGCGCAGAGATTTATCTATTGGTAAAGGACAAAATCCTTTCCAGATTATATCTATTGTTGTTAGGATTTTAGAAAACACAATTTCACATTCTTACCTGAGCACAATTATATAGATCAGGGGTCTCTAAACATTTTAAACAAAGGGCCAGTTTACTCTCTTTCAGTCTTTAAGGGGGCCCAGTCTGTGGCCGGTGGGAACAGAAATTGCCCCAGCATTAGTGGAATTATCAATGTCTCTGGCTTGGTGGTCAGTGAGACTAAAAAAATTACATAGTGGGGGGTTACTTACTAAAACTGGAGAGTGCAAAATCTGGTGCAACTCTGTACAGAAACCAATCAGCTTCCAGGTTTTCTTGCCAAAGCCTATGAGCAAGCCAAAGTTAGAAGCTGATTGGCTACCATACACAGTTGCACCAGATTCTGAGTGCTCCAGTTTTAGTAAATCTCACCCAGTGCTTGTGGTCAGTAGGAAGAGAAATACTGGTCTCATCCTTGGTATACGTGTGAGGAATAGTGCCCTATCTTTTATATCAGTGGAAGGAATAGTGCCCCATCATTGGTGTCAGTAGAAGGAATAGTGCCCCATCATTGGTACCAGTGGAAGGAATAGTGCCCCATCATTGGTGTCAGTAGAAGGAATAGTGCCCCATCATTGGTGTCAGTAGAAGGAATAGTGCCCCATCATTGGTGTCAGTGGAAGGAATAGTGTCCCATCATTGGTATCAGTAGAAGGAACAGTGCCCCATCATAGGTATCTGTGGGAGGAATAGTGTCCCTTCATTGGTATCAGTGGGAGGAATAGTACCCCATCATTGGTATTAGTGGAAGGAATAGTGCCCCACCATTGGTGTCAGTGGGAGGAATAGTGCCCCATCACTGGTATTAGTGGGAGGAATAGTGCCCCATCATTGGTATTAGATGGAGGAATAGTGCCCCATTATTAGTGTCAGTGGAAGGAACAGTGCCCCATCATTGGTATTAGCGGGAGGAATAGTGCCTCATCATTGGTATTAGTGGGAGGAATAGTGCCTCATCATTGGTATTAGTGGAAGGAATAGTGCCCTATCGGTGATAGGGAGGAATAGTGCCCCATCATTGGTATTAGTGGGAGGAATAGTGCCTCATCATTGGTATTAGTGGGAGGAATAGTGCCTCATCATTGGTATTAGTGGGAGGAATAGTGCCTCATCATTGGTATTAGTGGGAGGAATAGTGCCTCATCATTGGTATTAGTGGGAGGAATAGTGCCTCATCATTGGTATTAGTGGGAGGAATAGTGCCTCATCATTGGTATTAGTGGAAGGAATAGTGCCCTATCGGTGATAGGGAGGAATAGTGCCCCATCATTGGTATTAGTGGGAGGAATAGTGCCTCATCATTGGTATTAGTGGGAGGAATAGTGCCTCATCATTGGTATTAGTGGAAGGAATAGTGCCCCATCATTGATAGGGAGGAATAGTGCCCCATAATTTTTGTAAACAAAGAAGCAGCCCTTGTGCCCCCGAACATTCCATTGCTGAAGATGTTTAGAACTTGAATTTTACGGTCTGTGTGGTTCATCCGGAAAGTGATGGGCCTGTCGCATATGCCGAAAATATGCTTTTTGGGGACATTCCTTAAACAGACAGAATATAAACATCTCCTGGTGTTGCCATTGTTTTAATTAAAAAGAATGGCAGATGCAGATTTAATAAAAAGATCATTTTTAATACATTATTAATAATTGCTATTAAAATCTATTATAAGCTAATTTTACACAAATAAGGGACAGCACTAAGAATAATCCATTCCCGACATAGTAACAGGTTTGAAAGTCAAAGAAATCAGAAACATGTAACTGACAGAATCAAATTTAAACTGAGTGGGGTGGGAAGTTCTATTGTTCAGCTATTGTTGTTGTTTTTCAATGTTTCTTATGTTATTTCATTCTCTTTTATAGTTCTTATGCATCGATCAAGAAACACGAAAGGTCAGGGTAAGGGACCTCAGAAGGCACCCGTTCTTCAAGAACGTCAACTGGTCCAAGTTAGAGAAGAAACGTCCACCCCTGGAAATTGATTTTGGATCTGCAAGTATATAAATAAGGGAGGAGGGGGTTGATTGAGAGAGAGAGAGAGAGGGGTGGAGAGAGAGAGAGAGAGGGGGGTAAGAGAGAGAGAGAAAGAGAGAGAGAGAGAGAGAGAGAGAGAGAGGGGGGGTAAGAGAGAGAGAGAGAGAGAGAGGGGGGTAAGAGAGAGAGAGAGAGAGAGAGGGGGTGAGAAAGAGATGGCAGTTGATAGAGAGGAGGGTGGGGGGGGAGAGAGAGGGGAGGCACACAGCCAGCTCTGCCATCCGCACTGGGGGCACAGACAGCCCAGCTTGAGGCTTCATCTGAGGGAATGGCATGTGCTGTGTGTGGGGGGGGGGCACACAGCCAGCTCTGCCATCCGCACTGGGGGCACAGACAGCCCAGCTTGAGGCTTCATCTTAGGGAATGGCATGTGCTCTGTGTGTGCACCCGGACCGAGCTGTATTGTAAGGATGAAGGATTACTTTCTTAGTCCCTTCATCGGCTCCTCCTCTCCATTCTCTTCCTTATCCTGGGCTCGCGCTCAGCCCCCTCCTGGTTGTAGATGTCTACTGGGACACACAGCTTTAGAGACACAGCCACCGAGTCCTAATGTGATATCTGTGGGGGTGCGGGTGCATGTCCCTGAACTCACCCTGGGTGTGTTTAGGGCTGTGCACCTGCACAGATGTCACATTAGGACACAGAGAGAGAGAGAGGGAGAGAGAGAGATAGAGAGAGAGAGAGAGAGAGAGAGAGAGAGAGAGAGAGAGAGAGAGAGAGAGAGAGAGAGAGCAGTGAGAGAGAGGGGGTGAGAGGGGGGGGTTGATAGAGAGAGGAGGGTGGGGGTGAGATTGAGAGAGCACGGGTGGGGGTTAGAGGGAGAAAGCGGGGTAAGAAAGAGAGTGGGGGTGAGAGAGAGAAGGGGTGGGGGGTGAGAAAGAGGGGGTGGGAAGTGACAGAAAGGGGGTGGAGGGTGGCAGAGTGAGAGAGAGAGGGGGGTGACAGGGAGGGGGGATGAGAGAGAGAGAGGGAGGGAGGGAGAGAGGGGCAGAGAGAGCGGTGAGAGAGGGGGGGTGATAGAGAGAAGTGGGTGGGGGTGAGATTGAGAGAGCGCGGGTGGGAGTGAGAGGGAGAAAGGGGTAAGAAAGAGAGTGGGGGTGGGAGACAGAAGTGGTGGGGGGTGAGAAAGAGGGGGTGGAGGCTAAGAGAGAGAGAGGGGGGGGGGGGTGACAGGGAGGGGACGAGAGAGGGGGGATGGAGAGAAAGAGGGGGGTGGAGAGAGAGGGGAATTCATAGAGAGAGGAGGGTGGGAGAGAAAGA
>JBBDGP010005680.1:0-46230 GCA_037952835.1 Lithobates septentrionalis
CAGTAGAGGTCCCCATACATCACAGAGGAGGTCACTGTAACCCAGAGGAGGTCACCATACATCACAGGAAGGTCCACAAGCACATCACAGAGGAGGTCACCATACATCACAGAGGAGGCACTGTATGTCACAGAGGAGTCACCATACAATCCAGAAAGGTCACTGTATGTCACAGAGAGGTCACCATACATCACAGAGGAGGTCACCATACATCACAGAGGAGGTCACTATACATCACCAGAGAAGGTCACCATACATCACAGAGGAGGTCACTGTATGTCACAGAGGAAGTCACCATACATCACAGAGGAGGTCACCATACATCACAGAGGAGGTCACTGTATGTCACAGAGGAAGTCACCATACATCACAGAGGAGGTCACCATACATCCACAGAGAGGTCACCATACATCACAGAGGAGGTCACTGTATGTCACAGAGGAGTCACCATACATCACAGAGGAGGTCACTATACACCACAGAGGAGGTCACCATACATCACAGAGGAGGTCACTGTATGTCACAGAGGAGGTCACTGTACGTCACAGAGGAGGTCACTGTATGTCACAGAGGAGGTCACCATACATCACAGAGAAGGTCACCATACATCACAGAGGAGGTCACATACACCACAGAGAAGGTCACCATACATCACAGAGGAGGTCACTGTATGTCACAGAGAGAGGTCACCATACATCACAGAGGAGGTCACTGTATGTCACAGAGGAGGTCACCATACATCACAGAGGAGGTCACCATACACCACAGAGAAGGTCACCATACATCACAGAGGAAGTCACCATACATCACAGAGGAGGTCACTATACACCACAGAGAAGGTCACCATACATCACAGAGGAGGTCACTGTATGTCACAGAGGAGGGTCACCATACACCACAGAGGAGGTCACTATACACCACAGAGAAGGTCACCATACATCACAGAGGAAGTCACCATACATCACAGAGGAGGTCACTATACACACAGAGAAGTCACCATACATCACAGAGGAGGTCACCATACACCACAGAGGAGGTCACCATACACCACAGAGGAGGTCACCATACACCACAGAGGAGGTCACTATACACCACAGAGAAGGTCACCATACATCACAGAGGAAGTCACCATACATCACAGAGGAGGTCACTATACACCACAGAGAAGGTCACCATACATCACAGAGGAGGTCACCATACACCACAGAGGAGGTCACCATACACCACAGAGGAAGTCACCATACATCACAGAGGAGGTCACCATACACCACAGAGGAGGTCACCATACACCACAGAGGAGGTCACCATACACCACAGAGGAGGTCACTGTATGTCACAGAGGAAGTCACCATACATCACAGAGGAGGTCACCATACACCACAGAGGAGGTCACCATACACCACAGAGGAGGTCACCATACACCACAGAGGAGTTCACCATACACCACAGAGGAGGTCACCATACACCACAGAGGAGGTCACCATACATTCAGGAGGTCTGAAAAAGAAAGAAGGAGTAGATATCCAGACCTGATTGAGTTCAGGTGTGTGCTGTTCTCTGACTCAAACAAACAATAATATATAGTGAATGGGTGTCTTCTAGCCCAAAACAGATACAACTGTGAATCCAATATGAACTTAATATATAAACTCCTGAGTGTGGATGAGTGTCAGGCAATGTACCTGACTCAATGCAACTTGTAATATAATAAATCTGTGAATAAAGTGCAATATATCTAATTATTAATAAGCATATGCAATCCCTATATACAAAGTTAAATCTATATACAAATATAAAGTGCTAGTGTGAATGAACAGGTGAACAGTGAAGAGATCCATTCTGGTGGGCTTTTCAATGAATAAAACCTTCAGTGCGTGCCTTATCCGTGCTCCTAAAGTGTCTGCACTCACCATCCCTTCACCCCCTTGGGGTCTCATACATCCACAGTATATGCCACTGTGTAGTGATACAGGATACCTCCATCCTTAATGTTGATTATGGGGTGGTTTCATTATGAAAAAAGAAAGAGGGAGCCCACATAGCGTGATACTGTATAAAAACTTGTTTATTGATGAAAAACGCTAAAAGGGTACTCACATTCGGTTAGGATAAAAAAAGCATATATTGCTGACACAAGCTTCTGTGACAGGAAGTGATGCAAGAACGCATGCTGACTCCGCCCTACATGTTTCGTCACTCTGACATAATCTGTGGCCTTCCTGCATTTTTTGTGCTTAAGGGTGATATGCAGGTTAATAACTGGCTTTGCATATATGGGGCTTTCCACTGGGGCTGCAATGAAGTGAATTACCACTGGGGTGAGCTCCCGGGTTCATATGATTATAGGTTTTTATTTATTATTTTATACTTACTTTTTATCTTTATTTTTTTGGTTATTAATTATACTAATTTTAAAATACTTTGCATGCCATATATAGCTGTATGATGCCTTTTATATGTGATTAATTTAAGTCTGCTAAATGTACAGGTGAGCGGAGATGCACCGGTCCCACATGATAATGGGATTATATCCTTCGGTGTTTCTCTCCCATGGTTTCTATGGCGGCCGCTATATGGGGGTGGGGTTTTCGTTGTGAAATTACGCCCCCTGAGCCTTAATCTAATTGGAAGGGGGAGTACCCTGCATGTCCGTCCACCTAATAAGCTGCGTGGTGTACCAAGATGGCGCTGCCTTTGATAACGTCGATCACGAAACGCGTAAGGCGGGGCTACGCATGCACCCACGTCATTCCGGTACGGAAGCAGGGAGCCCGGAACGCAGCTGGAGCGCACTCTGCGAGACGGCTCTTCCTGCTTTCATTTTTACCATACTGTAGTGTGTTTTTTTTGCGTGGTTTTAACGTTTTTTTAATAAAGCCTTTATTTAAAACTACTACACTATGGGGCTATTTTATATCTCTTCCAACGAGCTTTCTAGCTATGGATAACATGCAGATCCCCTCTGAAGTGACAACGAAAGCTGAGCTGAGTGGATGACTGCGGTCTGAAGTCCATCTGTGACGGAATACCTAGGGGGACCATCCAGTATTTATACATGCCTATTACCCCTGCAGGGTATGAGAGTCGATGAGGGATATGAGGAGTCGATGAGGGGTATGAGGAGTCGGTGAGGGGTATGAGGAGTCGATGAGGGGTATGAGGAGTCGGTGAGGGGTATGAGGAGTCGATGAGGGGTATGAGGAGTCGGTGAGGGGTATGAGGAGTCGGTGAGGGGTATGAGGAGTCGATGAGGGGTATGAGGAGTCGATGAGGGGTATGAGGAGTCAGTGAGGGGTATGAGGAGTCGATGAGGGGTATGAGGAGTCGATGAGGGGTATGAGGAGTCGGTGAGGGGTATGAGGAGTCAATGAGGGGTATGAGGAGTCGATGAGGGGTATGAGGAGTCGGTGAGGGGTATGAGGAGTCGATGAGGGGTATGAGGAGTCGGTGAGGGGTATGAGGAGTCGGTGAGGGGTATGAGGAGTCGATGAGTCAATGAGGGGTATGAGGAGTCGGTGAGGGGTATGAGGAGTCGGTGAGGGTATGAGGAGTCGATGAGGGGTATAAGGAGTCGATGAGGGGTATGAGGAGTCGGTGAGGGGTATGAGGAGTCAATGAGTCAATGAGGGGTATGAGGAGTCGGTGAGGGGTATGAGGAGTCGATGAGGGGTATGAGGAGTCGATGAGGGGTATGAGCAGTCGGTGAGGGGTATGAGGAGTCGATGAGGGGTATGAGGAGTCGGTGAGGGGTATGAGGAGTCGGTGAGGGGTATGAGGAGTCGATGAGGGGCATGAGGAGTCGATAAGGGGTATGAGGAGTCGATGAGGGGTATTAGGAGTCGGTGAGGGGTATGAGGAGTCGATGAGGGGTATGAGGAGTCGATGAGGGGTATGAGGAGTCGATGAGGGGTATGAGGAGTCGTTAAGGGGTATGAGGAGTCGATGAGGGGTATGAGGAGTCGGTGAGTGGTATGAGGAGTCGGTGAGGGGTATGAGGAGTCGATGAGGGGTATGAGGAGTCGATGAGGGGTATGAGGAGTCGGTGAGGGGTATGAGGAGTCGATGAGGGGTATGAGGAGTCGATGAGGGGTATGAGGAGTCGGTGAGTGGTATGAGGAGTCGGTGAGGGGTATGAGGAGTCAATGAGGGGTATGAGGAGTCGATGAGGGGTATGAGGAGTCGGTGAGGGGTATGAGGAGTCGATGAGGGGTATGAGGAGTCGGTGAGGGGTATGAGGAGTCGGTGAGGGGTATGAGGAGTCGATGAGTCAATGAGGGGTATGAGGAGTCGGTGAGGGGTATGAGGAGTCGGTGAGGGGTATGAGGAGTCGATGAGGGTATGAGGAGTCGATGAGGGGTATGAGGAGTCGGTGAGGGGTATGAGGAGTCAATGAGTCAATGAGGGGTATGAGGAGTCGGTGAGGGGTATGAGGAGTCGATGAGGGGTATGAGGAGTCGATGAGGGGTATGAGCAGTCGGTGAGGGGTATGAGGAGTCGATGAGGGGTATGAGGAGTCGGTGAGGGGTATGAGGAGTCGGTGAGGGGTATGAGGAGTCGATGAGGGGCATGAGGAGTCGATAAGGGGTATGAGGAGTCGATGAGGGGTATTAGGAGTCGGTGAGGGGTATGAGGAGTCGATGAGGGGTATGAGGAGTCGATGAGGGGTATGAGGAGTCGATGAGGGGTATGAGGAGTCGTTAAGGGGTATGAGGAGTCGATGAGGGGTATGAGGAGTCGGTGAGTGGTATGAGGAGTCGGTGAGGGGTATGAGGAGTCGATGAGGGGTATGAGGAGTCGATGAGGGGTATGAGGAGTCGGTGAGGGGTATGAGGAGTCGATGAGGGGTATGAGGAGTCGATGAGGGGTATGAGGAGTCGATGAGGGGTATGAGGAGTCGGTGAGTGGTATGAGGAGTCGGTGAGGGGTATGAGGAGTCGATGAGGGGTATGAGGAGTCGATGAGGGGTATGAGGAGTCGATGAGGGGTATGAGGAGTCGATGAGGGGTATGAGGAGTCGGTGAGGGGTATGAGGAGTCGATGAGGGGTATGAGGAGTCGATGAGGGGTATGAGGAGTCGGTGAGGGGTATGAGGAGTCGATGAGGGGTATGAGGAGTCGGTGAGGGGTATGAGGAGTCGATGAGGGGTATGAGGAGTCGGTGAGGGGTATGAGGAGTCGGTGAGGGGTATGAGGAGTCGATGAGGGGTATGAGGAGTCGATGAGGGGTATGAGGAGTCGATGAGGGGTATGAGGAGTCGGTGAGGGGTATGAGGAGTCGATGAGGGGTATGAGGAGTCGGTGAGTGGGGACCTACAGGGGGAGCACCAAAGTCACCAGATCAGCTTTGAGCACAAAAGTCACCAGACTGTTTTGCACCTTTTTTTCTATTGCATCATCTCTATATTATACCTCTCTGTTTTGTTTTTTTGGACTTGATATGGTTTTGATGCATCGGGTTTATTGCTGTTTTTTATGATTTTTACATTTTTAATTTCAACTTTGGACTTGGTGATTAGTTCACATAGATGTACAAACTTTATTTGTCTATGTTTGGCAATAAGTTTACATAGATGCACATACAATTTCTTCACGTGATTATGAATTAATATATAATTCACTATTTTCACTATAATTATATATACACCTTTATGCCCCGTACACACGGTCGGATTTTCCGATGGAAAATGTCCGATCGGAGCGTGTTGTCGGAAATTCCGACCGTGTGTGGGCTTCATCGGACATTTTCCATCGGATTTTCCGACACACAAAGTTGGAGAGCAGGAGATAAAATTTTCCGACAACAAAATCCGTTGTCGGAAATTCTGATCGTGTGTACACAAATCCAACGCACAAAGTGCCACGCATGCTCAGAATAAATAAAGAGATGAAAGCTATTGGCCACTGCCCCGTTTATAGTCCCGACGTACGTGTTTTACGTCACCGCGTTTAGAAAGATCGGATTTTCCGACAACTTTGTGCGACCGTGTGTATGCAAGACAAGTTTGAGCCAACATCCGTCGGAAAAAATCCTAGGATTTTGTTGTTGGAATGTCCGAACAAAGTCCGACCGTGTGTACGCCCTATTATGGTTACTTTCAGTCACATATTTCCTGGTGATTATACAATATCACGTATATAAACACACTTTTGCATTGTTTAAAGGGGGTGCAGAGTTTTCGTTTGAATTTCCATTGCTCACATCGATCGGAGCTCACCCTCCTTGGCTGAATGTTCCTCATCCTCCTCTGTCGTCTTCCTGGCCAGAGTACTGCCTATAATATCTGCAACCTGTGAAACCAATCAACATTTTTATCAAGAACTCATTTTTTCTTTTATTTTGAAGATCCTGCCAGAAACACACTTCCTGTCCTAGGGTGACAACATCCACTTACTGTACTGGAGGCTAGGAGTAGTGTTGTCACCTTAGGATTCCTTCCCATCTTCTCATCTCCAGGAGGATAACATTGCTATAGATTTCCATTCAGGAAAACTAATGCATACACCACATCTATGGAGGGTAAGAAGCAATATGTGACATTTTTCTTGGTATACTTTGCAGAGGACCTTCACATAAAATATCACACATTGCCCCCCCCCCCCCAATCTAAAGAAGAGAACTGTCATGAGAGGGTTTACCCATTGGTGGCGCTATCGGTCTCTTGGATCGCAGTACCAGTGTCCACCAGCGGGTGTCTTCCAACACCTAGGACCTGTAGTAAGAAGATTCGCCTGCTGGTGGCACTGTTGCATCCTTGGGCCGTAGTACCGGTGTCCACCAGCGGGTGCACTCCGGCAGTGTGGAGCAGACAGCACCCTCTGCGCTCAGGTGTAACATGAGGTCAAATCACTGCAGTCTGATAAATACCCGGCAAGCCCTCACATCCTTGCCTTGGTGTCTCTCTCCCTGCATTCTGACCTTGCTACCTGTTATTTTGACCTTGAGCCTGCATCTGCCCTGACCTGATCTGATCCAATCCCTATCCCGAGCCCTTCCTGGTCCTGTCCCTTCTGTTTCCTGGTTACCTTCGATCCCTGCCCTGCATCCCATCCATCCATCCTCTCCCTGTTCTGTTGGTTTCCCGTCCTTACCATCTGCTGATCTCCCGCTGTATGACCTTGGCCTGGCTTCTCTTTACGCTTCCGGTATCTCCCATTTTATTGCACATAATATTTTGTTGTTTGTGGGTCTTGTGGTTGGTTGTGCACTGTTATATTCACTTACCTGTCACTTATGTAAATAAACACCATTTTTATTCACTTATATACGTTTCTGGCTTCTTCTGTGCAGTCCACACAGTCTGGTTTACTAATTCCCTGACAAGAACAAAATGATGAAGATGATGATGATTTGTCTCCATTGTTGTCTAGGTGAAAATGATGAAGATGATGAAGATGATTTGTCTCCATTGTTGTCTAGGTGAAAATGATGAAGATGATGATGATTTGCCTCCATTGTTGTCTAGGTGAAAATGATGAAGATGATGAAGATGATTTGTCTCCATTGTTGTCTAGGTGAAAATGATGAAGATGATGATGATGATTTGCCTCCATTGTTGTCTAGGTGAAAATGATGAAGATGATGATGATTTGCCTCCACTGTTGTCTAGGTGAAAATGATGAAGATGATGATGACTTGTCTCCATTGTTGTCTAGGTGAAGATGATGATGATGATTTGTCTCCATTGTTGTCTAGGTGAAAATGATGAAGATGATGATGATTTGCCCTCCATTGTTGTCTAGGTGAAAATGATGAAGATGATGATGATTTGCCTCCACTGTTGTCTAGGTGAAAATGATGAAGATGATGATGATTTGTCTCCATTGTTGTCTAGGTGAAAATGATGAAGATGATGATGATGATTTGCCTCCATTGTTGTCTAGGTGAAAATGATGAAGATGATGATGATGATTTGCCTCCATTATTGTCTAGGTGAAAATGATGAAGATGATGATGATTTGCCTCCACTGTTGTCTAGGTGAAAATGATGAAGATGATGATGATTTGCCTCCATTGTTGTCTAGGTGAAAATGATGAAGATGATGATGATTTGCCTCCACTGTTGTCTAGGTGAAAATGATGAAGATGATGATGATTTGCCTCCACTGTTGTCTAGGTGAAAATGATGAAGATGATGATGATTTGCCTCCATTGTTATCTAGGTGAAAATGATGAAGATGATGATGATTTGCCTCCATTGTTATCTAGGTGAAAATGATGAAGATGATGATGATTTGCCTCCACTGTTGTCTAGGTGAAAATGATGAAGATGATGATGATTTGCCTCCACTGTTGTCTAGGTGAAAATGATGAAGATGATGATTTGTCTCCATTGTTGTCTAGGTGAAGATGATGAAGATGATGATGATTTGTCTCCATTGTTGTCTAGGTGAAGATGATGAAGATGATGATGATTTGTCTCCATTGTTGTCTAGGTGAAGATGATGAAGATGATGATGATTTGTCTCCATTGTTGTCTAGGTGAAAATGATGAAGATGATGATGATTTGTCTCCATTGTTGTCTAGGTGAAGATGATGAAGATGATGATGATTTGTCTCCATTGTTGTCTAGGTGAAGATGATGAAGATGATGATGATTTGTCTCCATTGTTGTCTAGGTGAAGATGATGAAGATGATGATGATTTGTCTCCATTGTTGTCTAGGTGAAGATGATGAAGATGATGATGATTTGTCTCCATTGTTGTCTAGGTGAAAATGATGAAGATGATGATGATTTGTCTCCATTGTTGTCTAGGTGAAAATGATGAAGATGATGATGATTTGCCTCCACTGTTGTCTAGGTGAAAATGATGAAGATGATGATGATTTGCCTCCATTGTTATCTAGGTGAAAATGATGAAGATGATGATGATTTGTCTCCATTGTTGTCTAGGTGAAAATGATGAAGATGATGATCATTTGTCTCCATTGTTGTCTAGGTGAAAATGATGAAGATGATGATGATTTGTCTCCATTGTTGTCTAGGTGAAAATGATGAAGATGATGATGATTTGTCTCCATTGTTGTCTAGGTGAAAATGATGAAGATGATGATGATTTGTCTCCATTGTTGTCTAGGTGAAAATGATGAAGATGATGATGATTTGCCTCCACTGTTGTCTAGGTGAAAATGATGAAGATGATGATGATTTGCCTCCATTGTTATCTAGGTGAAAATGATGAAGATGATGATGATTTGTCTCCATTGTTGTCTAGGTGAAAATGATGAAGATGATGATGATGATTTGCCTCCATTGTTGTCTAGGTGAAAATGATGAAGATGATGATGATGATTTGCCTCCATTGTTGTCTAGGTGAAAATGATGAAGATGATGATGATTTGCCTCCACTGTTGTCTAGGTGAAAATGATGAAGATGATGATGATTTGTCTCCATTGTTGTCTAGGTGAAAATGATGAAGATGATGATTTGTCTCCATTGTTGTCTAGGTGAAGATGATGAAGATGATGATGATTTGTCTCCATTGTTGTCTAGGTGAAGATGATGAAGATGATGATGATTTGTCTCCATTGTTGTCTAGGTGAAGATGATGAAGATGATGATGATTTGTCTCCATTGTTGTCTAGGTGAAAATGATGAAGATGATGATGATTTGTCTCCATTGTTGTCTAGGTGAAAATGATGAAGATGATGAAGATGATTTGCCTCCATTGTTGTCTAGGTGAAAATGATGAAGATGATGATGATTTGTCTCCATTGTTGTCTAGGTGAAAATGATGAAGATGATGATGATTTGTCTCCATTGTTGTCTAGGTGAAAATGATGAAGATGATGATGATTTGTCTCCATTGTTGTCTAGGTGAAAATGATGAAGATGATGATGACTTGTCTCCATTGTTGTCTAGGTGAAAATGATGAAGATGATGATGATTTGTCTCCATTGTTGTCTAGGTGAAAATGATGAAGATGATGATGATGATTTGCCTCCATTGTTGTCTAGGTGAAAATGATGAAGATGATGATGATGATTTGCCTCCATTATTGTCTAGGTGAAAATGATGAAGATGATGATGATTTGCCTCCACTGTTGTCTAGGTGAAAATGATGAAGATGATGATGATTTGCCTCCATTGTTGTCTAGGTGAAAATGATGAAGATGATGATGATTTGCCTCCACTGTTGTCTAGGTGAAAATGATGAAGATGATGATGATTTGCCTCCACTGTTGTCTAGGTGAAAATGATGAAGATGATGATGATTTGCCTCCATTGTTATCTAGGTGAAAATGATGAAGATGATGATGATTTGCCTCCACTGTTGTCTAGGTGAAAATGATGAAGATGATGATGATGATTTGCCTCCATTGTTGTCTGGGTGAAAATGATGAAGATGATGATGATGATTTGTCTCCATTGTTGTCTAGGTGAAAATGATGAAGATGATGATGATTTGTCTCCATTGTTGTCTAGGTGAAAATGATGAAGATGATGATGATGATTTGCCTCCATTGTTGTCTAGGTGAAAATGATGAAGATGATGATGATGATTTGCCTCCATTGTTGTCTAGGTGAAAATGATGAAGATGATGATGATTTGCCTCCACTGTTGTCTAGGTGAAAATGATGAAGATGATGATGATTTGTCTCCATTGTTGTCTAGGTGAAAATGATGAAGATGATGATTTGTCTCCATTGTTGTCTAGGTGAAGATGATGAAGATGATGATGATTTGTCTCCATTGTTGTCTAGGTGAAGATGATGAAGATGATGATGATTTGTCTCCATTGTTGTCTAGGTGAAGATGATGAAGATGATGATGATTTGTCTCCATTGTTGTCTAGGTGAAAATGATGAAGATGATGATGATTTGCCTCCACTGTTGTCTAGGTGAAAATGATGAAGATGATGATGATTTGTCTCCATTGTTGTCTAGGTGAAAATGATGAAGATGATGATGATTTGCCTCCACTGTTGTCTAGGTGAAAATGATGAAGATGATGATGATTTGTCTCCATTGTTGTCTAGGTGAAAATGATGATGATGATGATGATTTATCTCCATTGTTGTCTAGGTGAAGATGATGAAGATGATGATGATGATTTGCCTCCATTGTTGTCTAGGTGAAAATGATGAAGATGATGATGATTTGCCTCCACTGTTGTCTAGGTGAAAATGATGATGATGATGATGATTTGTCTCCATTGTTGTCTAGGTGAAAATGATGAAGATGATGATGATTTGTCTCCATTGTTGTCTAGGTGAAAATGATGAAGATGATGATGATTTGTCTCCATTGTTGTCTAGGTGAAAATGATGAAGATGATGATGATTTGCCTCCACTGTTGTCTAGGTGAAAATGATGAAGATGATGATGATTTGCCTCCATTGTTGTCTAGGTGAAAATGATGAAGATGATGATGATTTGTCTCCATTGTTGTCTAGGTGAAAATGATGAAGATGATGATTTGTCTCCATTGTTGTCTAGGTGAAGATGATGAAGATGATGATGATTTGTCTCCATTGTTGTCTAGGTGAAGATGATGAAGATGATGATGATTTGTCTCCATTGTTGTCTAGGTGAAGATGATGAAGATGATGATGATTTGTCTCCATTGTTGTCTAGGTGAAAATGATGAAGATGATGATGATTTGTCTCCATTGTTGTCTAGGTGAAAATGATGAAGATGATGAAGATGATTTGCCTCCATTGTTGTCTAGGTGAAAATGATGAAGATGATGATGATTTGTCTCCATTGTTGTCTAGGTGAAAATGATGAAGATGATGATGATTTGTCTCCATTGTTGTCTAGGTGAAAATGATGAAGATGATGATGATTTGTCTCCATTGTTGTCTAGGTGAAAATGATGAAGATGATGATGACTTGTCTCCATTGTTGTCTAGGTGAAAATGATGAAGATGATGATGATTTGTCTCCATTGTTGTCTAGGTGAAAATGATGAAGATGATGATGATGATTTGCCTCCATTGTTGTCTAGGTGAAAATGATGAAGATGATGATGATGATTTGCCTCCATTATTGTCTAGGTGAAAATGATGAAGATGATGATGATTTGCCTCCACTGTTGTCTAGGTGAAAATGATGAAGATGATGATGATTTGCCTCCATTGTTGTCTAGGTGAAAATGATGAAGATGATGATGATTTGCCTCCACTGTTGTCTAGGTGAAAATGATGAAGATGATGATGATTTGCCTCCACTGTTGTCTAGGTGAAAATGATGAAGATGATGATGATTTGCCTCCATTGTTATCTAGGTGAAAATGATGAAGATGATGATGATTTGCCTCCACTGTTGTCTAGGTGAAAATGATGAAGATGATGATGATGATTTGCCTCCATTGTTGTCTGGGTGAAAATGATGAAGATGATGATGATGATTTGTCTCCATTGTTGTCTAGGTGAAAATGATGAAGATGATGATGATTTGTCTCCATTGTTGTCTAGGTGAAAATGATGAAGATGATGATGATGATTTGCCTCCATTGTTGTCTAGGTGAAAATGATGAAGATGATGATGATGATTTGCCTCCATTGTTGTCTAGGTGAAAATGATGAAGATGATGATGATTTGCCTCCACTGTTGTCTAGGTGAAAATGATGAAGATGATGATGATTTGTCTCCATTGTTGTCTAGGTGAAAATGATGAAGATGATGATTTGTCTCCATTGTTGTCTAGGTGAAGATGATGAAGATGATGATGATTTGTCTCCATTGTTGTCTAGGTGAAGATGATGAAGATGATGATGATTTGTCTCCATTGTTGTCTAGGTGAAGATGATGAAGATGATGATGATTTGTCTCCATTGTTGTCTAGGTGAAAATGATGAAGATGATGATGATTTGCCTCCACTGTTGTCTAGGTGAAAATGATGAAGATGATGATGATTTGTCTCCATTGTTGTCTAGGTGAAAATGATGAAGATGATGATGATTTGCCTCCACTGTTGTCTAGGTGAAAATGATGAAGATGATGATGATTTGTCTCCATTGTTGTCTAGGTGAAAATGATGATGATGATGATGATTTATCTCCATTGTTGTCTAGGTGAAGATGATGAAGATGATGATGATGATTTGCCTCCATTGTTGTCTAGGTGAAAATGATGAAGATGATGATGATTTGCCTCCACTGTTGTCTAGGTGAAAATGATGATGATGATGATGATTTGTCTCCATTGTTGTCTAGGTGAAAATGATGAAGATGATGATGATTTGTCTCCATTGTTGTCTAGGTGAAAATGATGAAGATGATGATGATTTGTCTCCATTGTTGTCTAGGTGAAAATGATGAAGATGATGATGATTTGCCTCCACTGTTGTCTAGGTGAAAATGATGAAGATGATGATGATTTGCCTCCATTGTTGTCTAGGTGAAAATGATGAAGATGATGATGATTTGCCTCCACTGTTGTCTAGGTGAAAATGATGAAGATGATGATGATTTGCCTCCACTGTTGTCTAGGTGAAAATGATGATGATGATGATGATTTGTCTCCATTGTTGTCTAGGTGAAAATGATGAAGATGATGATGATTTGCCTCCATTGTTGTCTAGGTGAAAATGATGAAGATGATGATGATTTGTCTCCATTGTTGTCTAGGTGAAGATGATGAAGATGATGATGATTTGTCTCCATTGTTGTCTAGGTGAAGATGATGAAGATGATGATGATTTGTCTCCATTGTTGTCTAGGTGAAAATGATGAAGATGATGATGATTTATCTCCATTGTTGTCTAGGTGAAGATGATGAAGATGATGATGATGATTTGCCTCCATTGTTGTCTAGGTGAAAATGATGAAGATGATGATGATTTGCCTCCACTGTTGTCTAGGTGAAAATGATGAAGATGATGATGATTTGTCTCCATTGTTGTCTAAGTGAAAATGATGAAGATGATGATGATGATTTGTCTCCATTGTTGTCTAGGTGAAAATGATGAAGATGATGATGATTTGCCTCCATTGTTGTCTAGGTGAAAATGATGAAGATGATGATGATTTGCCTCCACTGTTGTCTAGGTGAAAATGATGAAGATGATGATGATTTGTCTCCATTGTTGTCTAGGTGAAAATGATGAAGATGATGATGATTTGCCTCCATTGTTGTCTAGGTGAAAATGATGAAGATGATGATGTCACATATTCCGGGAGGCACTGACTTCCCCACAGCACAGGAAGATGCACCTACCACTATGTCATCAAGGGGGTGCCGGTGAGAACCAGAACATTTCTTTATAACAAAGAAAACAAATATGGCGGTTTGGGATGGGATGTGCAGAGGAATAGCGGGGGGGCAACAGAGGGCTTGCTGGGTATCAAAGGTAAGTGGCATGTGGGGAATTATTTCATTGGCAGTTCCTTTGTAATACAATAATTTCATTGGAGGATCAGATGGAGAGTTCACTATGATGTGACACATGGCAGTGGGCTGATAGTGCTGGACACCGGGGTCATAGAAGAGCGTGCACCATGTGACCCTCACTCCATGTGACCCTCGCACCATGTGACCCTCACTCCATGTGACCCTCGCTCCATGTGACCCTCGCTCCATGTGACCCTCGCACCATGTGACCCTCACTCCATGTGACCCTCGCTCCATGTGACCCTCGCTCCATGTGACCCTCGCACCATGTGACCCTCGCACCATGTGACCCTCGCACCATGTGACCCTCGCTCCATGTGACCCTCGCACCATGTGACCCTCGCACCACGTGACCCTCTCTCCATGTGACCCTCGCTCTGTGTGACCCTCGCACCGTGTGACACCGGGGTCATAGAAGAGCGGGCACCGTGTGACCTTTGCTCCGTGTGACCCTCGCACCGCGTGACCCTCGCTCCGTGTGACCCTCGCACCATGTGACCCTCGCACCATGTGACCCTCGCACCGTGTGACCCTCGCTCCGTGTGACCCTCGCACCGCGTGACACCGGGGTCATAGAAGAGCGGGCACCATGTGACCCTCACTCCGTGTGACCCTCGCACCGTGTGACCCTCGCACCGTGTGACCTTCACTCCGTGTGACTCTCGCTCCGTGTGACCCTCGCTCCATGTGACCCTCGCACCATGTGACCCTCGCACCATGTGACCCTCGCTCCGTGTGACCCTCGCACCGTGTGACACCGGGGTCATAGAAGAGCGGGCACCATGTGACCCTCACTCCGTGTGACCCTCGCACCGTGTGACCCTCGCACCGTGTGACCTTCACTCCGTGTGACTCTCGCTCCGTGTGACCCTCGCTCCATGTGACCCTCGCACCATGTGACCCTCGCACCGTGTGAACCTCGCACCGTGTGACCCTCGCTCCGTGTGACCCTCGCTCCGTGTGACCCTCGCTCCATGTGACCCTCGCTCCATGTGACCCTCGCACCATGTGACCCTCGCACCGTGTGAACCTCGCACCGTGTGACCCTCGCTCCGTGTGACCCTCGCTCCGTGTGACCCTCGCTCCATGTGACCCTCGCTCCATGTGACCCTCGCACCGTATGACCCTCGCACTGTGTGACCCTCGCACCGTGTGAACCTCGCTCCGTGTGACCCTCGCACCGTGTGACCCTCGCACCGTGTGACCCTCGCTCCGTGTGACCCTCGCTCCGTGTGACCCTCGCACCGTGTGACCCTCGCACCGTGTGAACCTCGCTCCGTGTGACCCTCGCACCGTGTGACCCTCGCACCGTGTGACCCTCGCTCCGTGTGACCCTCGCTCCGTGTGACCCTCGCACCCTCCACACTATCTCATGCACCAGTTGTGACTTTATGAAACGTTTGTAATCCTCGCTGTCACACCACACAGGGACAGAGCAGAGGTCACATAAAACAGAACTCTCCATAGAGGCAGCAATTCTGAGGTTCTGGTTCAGTACATTACAGAGAAAGATTAATGATTGGAAAATATCATTTCATGAAGGAAAAGGAAAAACATTGCAGACCAAAATATTCACAGAGAAAGATGGAGCCCAGTCTACAATACCAGGGAATGTTCCAGAATGGTTCCAGAGTCCAATGAATGTAGATCAGTCTGTGGTTCCAGAGTCCAATGAAGAGTCCAATAAATGTAGATCAGTCTGTGGTTCCAGAGTCCAATGAATGTGGATCAGTCTGTGGTTCCAGAGTCCAATGAATGTAGATCAGTCTGTGGGTCCAGAGTCCAATGAAGAGTCCAATGAATGTAGATCAGTCTTTGGTTCCAGAGTCCAATGAAGAGTCCAATGAATGTGGATCAGTCTGTGGTTCCAGAGTCCAATGAATGTAGATCAGTCTGTGGTTCCAGAGTCCAATGAAGAGTCCAATGAATGCAGATCAGTCTGTGGGTCCAGAGTCCAATGAATGTGGATCAGTCTGTGGGTCCAGAGTCCAATGAATGTAGATCAGTCTGTGGTTCCAGAGTCCAATGAATGTGGATCAGTCTGTGGTTCCAGAGTCCAATGAATGTAGATCAGTCTGTGGTTCCAGAGTCCAATGAAGAGTCCAATGAATGCAGATCAGTCTGTGGGTCCAGAGTCCAATGAATGTGGATCAGTCTGTGGGTCCAGAGTCCAATGAATGTAGATCAGTCTGTGGTTCCAGAGTCCAATGAATGTGGATCAGTCTGTGGTTCCAGAGTCCAATGAATGTAGATCAGTCTTTGGTTCCAGAGTCCAATGAAGAGTCCAATAAATGTAGATCAGTCTTTGGTTCCAGAGTCCAATGAAGAGTCCAATGAATGTAGATCAGTCTGTGGGTCCAGAGTCCAATGAATATAGATCAGTCTGTGGGTCCAGAGTCCAATGAAGAGTCCAATGAATGTAGATCAGTCTGTGGGTCCAGAGTCCAATGAAAAGTCCAATGAATGTAGATCAGTCTGTGGTTCCAGAGTCCAATGAATGTAGATCAGTCTGTGGTTCCAGAGTCCAATGAAAAGTCCAATGGATGTAGATCAGTCTGTGGGTCCAGAGTCCAATGAAGAGTCCAATGAATGTAGATCAGTCTGTGGGTCCAGAGTCCAATGAATGTAGATCAGTCTGTGGGTCCAGAGTCCAATGAATGTAGATCAGTCTGTGGTTCCAGAGTCCAATGAAGAGTCCAATGAATGTAGATCAGTCTGTGGTTCCAGAGTCCAATGAAGAGTCCAATGAATGTAGATCAGTCTTTGGTTCCAGAGTCCAATGAAGAGTCCAATGAATGTAGATCAGTCTGTGGTTTCAGAGTCCAATGGATGTAGATCAGTCTGTGGGTCCAGAGTCCAATGAATGTAGATCAGTCTGTGGTTCCAGAGTCCAATGAAGAGTCCAATGAATGTAGATCAGTCTGTGGTTCCAGAGTCCAATGAAGAGTCCAATGAATGTAGATCAGTCTGTGGTTTCAGAGTCAAATGGATGTAGATCAGTCTGTGGGTCCAGAGTCCAATGAATGTAGATCAGTCTGTGGTTCCAGAGTCCAATGAAGAGTCCAATGAATGTAGATCAGTCTTTGGTTCCAGAGTCCAATGAAGAGTCCAATGAATGTAGATCAGTCTGTGGTTCCAGAGTCCAATAAATGTAGATCAGTCTGTGGGTCCAGAGTCCAATGAATGTAGATCAGTCTTTGGTTCCAGAGTCCAATGAAGAGTCCAATAAATGTAGATCAGTCTTTGGTTCCAGAGTCCAATGAAGAGTCCAATGAATGTAGATCAGTCTGTGGGTCCAGAGTCCAATGAATATAGATCAGTCTGTGGGTCCAGAGTCCAATGAAGAGTCCAATGAATGTAGATCAGTCTGTGGGTCCAGAGTCCAATGAATGTAGATCAGTCTGTGGGTCCAGAGTCCAATGAATATAGATCAGTCTGTGGGTCCAGAGTCCAATGAAGAGTCCAATGGATGTAGATCAGTCTGTGGGTCCAGAGTCCAATGAATGTAGATCAGTCTGTGGTTCCAGAGTCCAATGAAGAGTCCAATGAATGTAGATCAGTCTGTGTTTCCAGAGTCCAATGAAAAGTCCAATGAATGTAGATCAGTCTGTGGTTCCAGAGTCCAATGAAGAGTCCAATGAATGTAGATCAGTCTTTGGTTCCAGAGTCCAATGAAGAGTCCAATGAATGTAGATCAGTCTGTGGTTTCAGAGTCCAATGGATGTAGATCAGTCTGTGGGTCCAGAGTCCAATGAATGTAGATCAGTCTGTGGTTCCAGAGTCCAATGAAGAGTCCAATGAATGTAGATCAGTCTGTGGTTCCAGAGTCCAATGAAGAGTCCAATGAATGTAGATCAGTCTGTGGTTCCAGAGTCCAATGAAGAGTCCAATGAATGTAGATCAGTCTTTGGTTCCAGAGTCCAATGAAGAGTCCAATGAATGTAGATCAGTCTGTGGTTCCAGAGTCCAATGAAGAGTCCAATGAATGTAGATCAGTCTGTGGTTTCAGAGTCCAATGGATGTAGATCAGTCTGTGGGTCCAGAGTCCAATGAATGTAGATCAGTCTGTGGGTCCAGAGTCCAATGAAGAGTCCAATGAATGTAGATCAGTCTGTGGTTTCAGAGTCCAATGAATGTAGATCAGTCTGTGGGTCCAGAGTCCAATAAATGTAGATCAGTCTGTGGGTCCAGAGTCCAATGAATGTGGATCAGTCTGTGGGTCCAGAGTCCAATAAATGTGGATCAGTCTGTGGGTCCAGAGTCCAATGAATGTGGATCAGTTTGTGGTTCCAGAGTCCAATGAATGTCGCCCATTCTGTGGCTCCAGTGAAGGAAGCATAGACTGATCCTTCAGAATGACTCTTGGCATATGTGCGGTGATGGAATATTTGCCGGCCTGGTTAGTATCTCTGAGCTGACTATTCATCCTGAGAATTTGATGGCTGAATATGAATGTAGCGCTGGTAGATTTACAATCTATCGCGGATTAGCTAAATTTAGTAAATTGGGTGTTAGGAAGGTTAAAAGTTCGCCTCTGTTCCAGCTTGGCTGACGTTGTGTGTGTTTCCGTGCTGACTGGTGGGTGTCGCTGTTACCACTGGTCAGTGTTGGAAAGGCAACGTGTCGAAGTGTATAGATGCTCCTCTGTCTCGGAGGCAAGCTCGGTGGAGGTGATCCTCCGAGTTGCATTCTGGGAAGGGGGTATTTATGGGACAGACGCCATGTTTTAGGGTCGTATTACAGCCACCTGCTGGCCCTCCTGGCCGACAGGTCTGCGTTAAGGAGCTACCTCGTGGTCCTCCAATCGGGAGGCCCATGATGCTGCGGTGGGGGGGTGGGTCCAGAGGCTTGTCTGGAGCCTACCACCGCGGCCGAGGAATGGTCCTGAGCTGTCGGTCCTGTGTGACGAAGTTGGACAGCCGAGGAAGTTGGACAGCCGAGGAGATCCCAGGGGAGGACCCGTCTTGGAGAGATCACGCAGCGTGCTGGTCTGTAGAGGGACCTGGTGACTCGGTTGCAGGACGTATCCTAAAGAAGCGATTATACAACATAGTGTCGCCGGTTCTGCTTAAAGGTTCAGGCACTGTGACTGACTGTTCACTGCAGAAGATCTGATACATCCTGTGGCAGAGGATCGTGCAGATTTACCCCCCCCCCAAGTAAGTCTGTGGCAGAGACTTTAGATTCGTGCTGCGTACTGACTGCTAGACCGGTGAGAGAGGCCTATCCAGACGAGCAAAGAGTGTGTCCCACGAGGGGAGCGCATTCCATCCAATTATCTGAAATCTACCGGGACATTTGTTGCTAAGATATTAGAAGAAGATATTTGAGTTTCTCCTGAAAGTTTTTCCACCTCTTTCCTGCTACTTCCTAAAGTTTGACTGTTCATTAAAGCATTGAAAACGTACTCCAGTGTTGGTGCGTGTGTCGTCTAGCAGTAAACTCAACGGAACCCTAGACCCGGTTCCGGTGAAACAGAGGGAAGCAAAGTGAAGGTAACAGACCCGCTTAAACCAACAGCTCCACCGTGAGTTAGTGCTACATGTGGGGGCTCGTCCGGGATTTGTTGACCAACAATTATTGCAACCCAGTGGAGTGTTTTACCGGGAGTTTACAGAGAGAGCTGGACTTAAAAGAAAAAGAAAGTCTTTTCAGGAAGAGGAAAGGTTGGGCTGCGGGACTTCGATTTTGGTGCATGGACGCTGGGCGCCAGAAGAGGCTCGTGAGCTAAGTGACTGAAAGAACAAGTGGGAGGAGTTACCCTACTTGCTACCGCATGTGACGCGTGTAGTGTGCTTGGCGCCAGAGGAGAAGAGAAGCCTTGTGATCATGCTGAGAAGATCAGAGTGTGGCCATGTCTTTTCCGGCGTTGCAAATCGGTTGTGGGACCCCCCCGGCAAGTACCGTGATGAATACTGTGCAATCTGGAACTCTGCTTACGGATACTGGAGTTTGAATGAAACCGCAGGGGAAGTTTGTCCTGTATACCTCGGGAGATGTTGAGGGACTGGGCATGACCTGCCATCGGTGTGGAGGATTGGCCGTACATCTTCGTCCATTTGGCCGATGTCCGCAGTGTGGAGAGTATTTGTTTGTAGTGGAGCCACTTACTATGCCACCCCGTGCCTACCGGATGGATTGGGTGACAGGTATCGCTACAGTGGAAGCTGCTACCGCTAGAGAAAAAGAGCGACGGGCCGCCACTTCGCCTGTTGTTGCCGATTTTTCGGAGAGAGACACTGCTACTGCCGTCTCATCAGGAGACATTACTGTGATTCCTGAGTCCACTACACCTGTTCCTGTAGTACCTACTCAGAAGAAGGTGGGCTACTCGTTGCCGTGGTCGAGGCCTACCCCAGAGGTTACCAGAGCCTACGTCTGGAATGGGTAAGCCATTGTTGGGGACTGTAAATAAGTATTTGCCAGCAGAGGAATTAGAATCCATGTCGGATCTTTCCGGGGATGATGACTTGTTCGAAACCATGTCGCAAGAGCTATTGTGGTCACAAGGCGAGGATGTTACCTCCACAATGACCCTTCCTGAATGGACTGCCCTGAGTTCTGGGAAGACGTCGCCCTGTGTGGACACGCAAAGTGCTGTTGCTGGGACTTTGTCTAAAGTTATTGATTCGCTACAGACACCGGCTGGGTCTATGGTGAAAAAGTCATTAGACTAATCCAAGGACTTCTGTTTGCTAGCCGGATTTCTTTTATAAGAAAAGTTCTTATGCAGGGATGGACTCCTAAAGATTATATATATATATATATTTTGGTATGAATCATAGGAAGAGAGTCTCATTTTAAATGAGGCTTTGCTCCGGGTGTTGTATAGGATGTATATACGTGTGTTTAAATATGTTTCTTTTTCAGGGATCATCGGATCATAAGTATAGCTGGGAGGCTTTTCAGCTAGTTAGTTAGTTAGAGGGAAAAAAATGTATATTGTGGTTTTGTTCGCGGCTGTGAATATAATGTTTTATAGATATAAGTCTCATAATGTCTTTAAACTGTCCCTTTTCTCTCTCTTTGCCTATGAAAAACTCAAATGCTACTCTCAGGCTTGAGAGTTACTGTTACTGCGTTAAGGACAGACGTTGGGGACAACGTCTATTGTAGTGGGGGGAGTATGTAGCGCTGGTAGATTTACAATCTACCGCGGATTAGGTAACTTTAGTAAATGGGGTGTTAGGAAGGTTAAAAGTTCGCCTCTGCTCCAGCTTGGCTGACGTTGTGTGTGCTTCTGTGCTGACCAGTGGGTGTCGCTGTTACCATTAGTCAGTGTTGGAAAGGCAACGTGTCGAAGTTTATAGATGCTCCTCTGTCCCGGAGGCAAGCTCAGTGGAGGTGGTCCTCCGAGTTGCATTCTGGGCGAGGGTATTTATGGGACAGACGCCATGTTCTAGGGTCTTTTTACAGCCACCTGCTGGCCCTCCTGGCCCTCCTGGCCGACAGGTATGCGTTAAGGAGCTACCTCGTGGTCCACGATGCTGAGGCGCAGGGGTGGGTCCAGAGGCTTGTCTGGGACCTAGCACCGCGGCCGAGGAATGATCCTGAGCTGTCGGTCCTGGGTGATGAAGCTGGACAGCCGAGGAGATCCCAGGGGAGGAGATCCCAGGGGAGGAGATCCCAGGGGAGGAGATTCCAGGGGAGGAGATCCCAGGGGAGGAGGTCCCAGGGGAGGAGATCCCAGGGGAGGAGATCCCAGGGGAGGAGATCCCAGGGGAGGAGGTCCCAGGGGAGGAGATCCCAGGGGAGGAGATCCCAGGGGAGGAGATCCCAGGGGAGGAGGTCCCAGGGGAGGAGATCCCAGGGGAGGAGATTCCAGGGGAGGAGATCCCAGGGGAGGAGGTCCCAGGGGAGGAGATCCCAGGGGAGGAGATCCCAGGGGAGGAGATCCCAGGGGAGGAGGTCCCAGGGGAGGAGATCCCAGGGGAGGAGATCCCAGAGGAGGAGGTCCCAGGGGAGGAGATTCCAGGGGAGGAGATCCCAGGGGAGGAGATCCCAGGGGAGGAGATCCCAGGGGAGGAGGTCCCAGGGGAGGAGATCCCAGGGGAGGAGATTCCAGGGGAGGAGATCCCAGGGGAGGAGGTCCCAGGGGAGGAGATCCCAGGGGAGGAGATCCCAGGGGAGGAGATCCCAGGGGAGGAGATCCCAGGGGAGGACCCGTCTTGGAGGGATCACGCAGAGTGCTGGTCTGTAGAGGGGCCTGGTGACTCGGTTGCAGGACGTCTCCAAAAGAAGTAATCATACAGCATAGTGTCGCCGGTTCGGCTTAAAGGTTCAGGCACTGTGACTGACATTCACTGCAGAAGATCTGATACATCCTGTGGCAGAGGATCGCGCAGATTTACCCCCCCCCAAGTAAGTCTGTGGCAGAGACTTTGATTCTTACTGTGTACTGACTGCTAGACCGGTGAGAGAGGCCTATCCAGACGAGCAAAGAGTGTGTCCCATGAGGGGAGCGCATTCCACGTAATTATCTGAAATCTACCTGGACATTTGTCGCTAAGATCTTGTAAGAAGATATTTGAGTTTCTCCTGAAGGTTTCCTTTTCCGTCTCTTTCCTGCTACTTCCTAAAGTTTGACTGTTTAATAAAGCATTGAAAACGTACTCCAAGGTTGGTGTGTGTGTCGTCCAGAAGTAAACTCAACGGAACCCCTAGACCCACAGAACCCCTAGACCCATGGAACCCCTAGACCCACAGAACCCCTAGACCCATGGAACCCCTAGACCCACAGAACCCCTAGACCCACGGAACCCCTAGACCCATGGAACCCCTAGACCCACGGAACCCCTAGACCCACGGAACCCCTAGACCCACGGAACCCCTAGACCCATGGAACCCCTAGACCCACGGAACCCCTAGACCCACAGAACCCCTAGACCCATGGAACCCCTAGACCCACAGAACCCCTAGACCCACGGAACCCCTAGACCCATGGAACCCCTAGACCCACGGAACCCCTAGACCCACGGAACCCCTAGACCCATGGAACCCCTAGACCCATGGAACCCCTAGACCCACGGAACCCCTAGACCCAAGGAACCCCTAGACCCACGGAACCCCTAGACCCATGGAACCCCTAGACCCACGGAATAGCCTAGACCCACGGAACCCCTAGACCCGTGGAACCCCTAGACCCGCGGAACCCCTAGACCCGCGGAACCCCTAGACCCATGGAACCCCTAGACCCACACCTAGACCCACGGAACCCCTAGACCCATGGAACCCCTAGACCCACGGAATAGCCTAGACCCACGGAACCCCTAGACCCGTGGAACCCCTAGACCCGCGGAACCCCTAGACCCGCGGAACCCCTAGACCCATGGAACCCCTAGACCCACACCTAGACCCACGGAACCCCTAGACCCACAGAACCCCTAGACCCACAGAACCCCTAGACCCACGGAACCCCTAGACCCACAGAACCCCTAAACCCACGGAACCCCTAGACCCGGTGCAGGTGAAACAGAGGGAAGCAAAGTGAAGGTAACAGACCCGCTTAAACCAGCAGCTCCACCGAGAGTCATTGCTACATGAATATTGATTATAGCTCCTCATTACCATCTCAGATGACCACACGCGATAAATCGGTATATTAATAAGGAGGGCGATGGGTCACCATCTTCACTCACCCCACAGGTAGTACAACCCCCATCAGACAAATCCTTCTAATGCGGGAACATCCCGATCGATAGTATGGAGATCGTTTATCAATGCAGACCGGCTTTCAGTGCCGTTTGTACATCTCATGACTCTCCATCCAGCCGTTGTTTCCAATATTCCTCCATTCACCAGAAATGTAAATCTTGTTTGTCTGGTGAAGCTGCCAAGTCATCCGGCGAGAGGTTTGAATATTTATGACGGGATTATTTTTGAAGCGTTTGACTTTGTTTCCAATGATGAGAAGTGCGCAGTGGTTGGGCGGGTGAGGACCTCGGCTTTGACCCCGCTGATTCACTCTCCACCAGTCACACTGAAGGGAGGAGGACTTCCCGATAGGAAGAGCGGCTTCCATGGATCACAAAATAAGATGAATCCCATCACTAAAATCTCCCATCGTCTTTAACATGTAAATTTCAATGATTTCAGATCTGCGTCTTTCATTAAATCCCCGGTGATCCTGCCATGAAGATCTTTGCTCAGCCACTTCCTCTTACAGGGTGACAACGCTCTGTCCCCCAGTTGGGTTGTCACCCCCTCACATGGACTTCCCATGGAGACTACAAGTGGCCTTTTCACATGTATGACACGGCCCTCTGGTGTCACCATCAGGAAACCCCCCAGAGAAATGTCAACACTGGAGTGGATGGAGACAGGAAGTGGCTGCAAAGAGGCTGCAGGAGATCAGCAGCAAACATGACAATTGTTTAGGATACACGGAGCACAGAGAAAGCTAAATGTCCGTCAGTTAGAATTTACATTTACTTTACCTTCAGTTCCAATGTGATTTACATGAAAAAGACGCATTTCATAATGACATGCACGGTGTAAGAGTACCATAAATTAGTCTCACTTTATGAAGGTGCTCAAGTTGTGTGGCCCCGACCCATAAGAAAAAAATAGAGCCCTAAATTCCCACATCCCATCCAACCTGGGGCCCTAAATTCCCACATCCCATCCAACCTGGGGCCCTAAATTCCCACATCCCATCCAACCTGGGGCCCTAAATTCCCACATCCCATCCAACCTGGGGCCCTAAATTCCCACATCCAATCCAACCTGGGGCCCTAAATTCCCACATCCCATCCAACCTGGGGCCCTAAATTCCCACATCCCATCCAACCTGGGGCCCTAAATTCCCACATCCCATCCAACCTGGGGCCCTAAATTCCCACATCCAATCCAACCTGGGGCCCTAAATTCCCACATCCCATCCAACCTGGGGCCCTAAATTCCCACATCCCATCCAACCTGGGGCCCTAAATTCCCACATCCCATCCAACCTGGGGCCCTAAATTCCCACATCCCATCCAACCTGGGGCCCTAAATTCCCACATTCCATCCAACCTGGGGCCCTAAATTCCCACATCCCATCCAACCTGGGGCCCTAAAATCCATGTCCTCCACCAATGTCCTCCTCCATGTCCTCCTCCATGTCCTCCTCCATGTCCTCCACCAATGTCCTCCACCAATGTCCTCCTCCATGTCCTCCTCCATGTCCTCCTCCATGTCCTCCACCAATATCCTCCTCCATGTCCTCCTCCATGTCCTCCACCATGTCCTCCACCAATGTCCTCCTCCATGTCCTCCACCAATGTCCTCCTCCATGTCCTCCTCCATGTCCTCCACCATGTCCTCCTCCATGTCCTCCTCCATGTCCTCCACCAATGTCCTCCTCCATGTCCTCCACCAATGTCCTCCTCCATGTCCTCCTCCATGTCCTCCTCCATGTCCTCCACCAATGTCCTCCTCCATGTCCTCCACCAATGTCCTCCTCCATGTCCTCCTCCATGTCCTCCTCCATGTCCTCCTCCATGTCCTCCACCAATGTCCTCCTCCATGTCCTGCTCCATGTCCTCCTCCATGTCCTCCTCCATGTCCTCCTCCATGTCCTCCTCCATGTCCTCCACCAATGTCCTCCTCCATGTCCTCCTCCATGTCCTCCACCATGTCCTCCTCCATGTCCTCCTCCATGTCCTCCTCCATGTGCTCCACCATGTCCTCCTCCATGTCCTCCACCATGTCCTCCTCCATGTCCTCCACCATGTCCTCCTCCATGTCCTCCTCCATGTCCTCCTCCAATGTCCTCCACCAATGTCCTCCACCAATGTCCTCCTCCATGTCCTCCTCCATGTCCTCCACCAATGTCCTCCTCCATGTCCTGCTCCATGTCCTCCTCCATGTCCTCCTCCATGTCCTCCTCCATGTCCTCCTCCATGTCCTCCACCAATGTCCTCCTCCATGTCCTCCTCCATGTCCTCCACCAATGTCCTCCTCCATGTCCTCCACCAATGTCCTCCTCCATGTCCTCCTCCATGTCCTCCTCCATGTCCTCCACCAATGTCCTCCTCCATGTCCTCCTCCATGTCCTGCTGACTGTTCCTCCAATCTCCACTCTGCAACCTCTGATAGAATCTTCCATCATTGGCCGGAGTGGTGTCAGATGTTTGCAGCACCCCCTAGTGGTTGCTGATAAGCCAGATTCTGCACTAGGGGGCCTCCATGAACTCACCTCTGGGGGGGAGGGGGGGTAGAAACATTCCCTGATTACTCCACAGCTGGAAAGCCTTTGGAAAAGAGACAATGTGATTGACACCCATTGCACAGGGTCATGACTTTCCCAGCTGGTGGTTCAGACTGGGCACCACTTCGCCTGACCACCACCAGCCCCCTGCCCAAACCAGTTCTTGCCCCCCCTGGGTATAAGCCCAGGGATGATAAACTGGTAATGAGAGTCAGTGGGTGATGGGAGTCGGTGGGTGATGGGAGTCGGTGGGTGATGGGAGTCGGCGGGTGATGGGAGTCGGTGGGTGATGTGAGTCGGTGGGTGATGGGAGTCAGTGGGTGATAGGAGTCGGTGGGTGATGGGAGTCGGTGGGTGATGGGAGTCGGCGGGTGATGGGAGTCGGTGGGTGATGGGAGTCGGCGGGTGATGGGAGTCAGTGGGTGATGAGAGTCAGTGGGTGATAGGAGTCAGTGGGTGATAGGAGTCGGTGGGTGATGGGAGTCGGTGGGTGATGGAAGTCGGTGGGTGATGGAAGTTGGCGGGTGATGGGAGTCAGTGGGTGATGAGAGTCAGTGGGTGATAGGAGTCGGTGGGTGATAGGAGTCGGTGGGTGATGGGACTAAGTATAAAATTGATGCGCTTTAAATAAATAGTGCACAATATGCTGCTGCGACTAAGCTTGAATCCAGGAATAAAAAATGCATACATGTGAATAAAAATAAATAAATAATTATGGTGCTAATACATGTGTTAAAATTGCCAAAATAAATCTTCAAATTGGTGATGTGACGGTGAATATAAATAAAATAATAATGACACTCTGAGTACAATGTCCAGGCAGAGATAAATAGTGGGAGAAAGTAAAAATAATTAAACAGTTCCTTCCCTTAATCCAGATTGATTGACTCACTGGGTTAGATCGTTTGTATCAGGATATTTAGTTTTTCTTGCATCCCACTTCAGCAATTACACTGCTGGTGATTCGGCTCTCAGGATAAAGGTTTTATGCAAAGCAAGCAAAGAAAAAATAGATCATTGTGCAGTGAACTTACTAGATAGTACATAAGCAAAACAGGGACAAGAGATACACTCACAAACTCCCGGTCTATTAGAAGCATTCAAATAAGCAGATTGCAGTCAGCTGCTGTGAACGAGGTTTCCCATAGAGAAACAGCTGCTGTTAACCTTCAGGTGTATTGCAGCACTGAACGTCCTAAGCTCCTCCCACGCGTTACATCACGTTACATCACTGACACGTGACTTTTTCAAGGACTTGAAAAAGTCACGTGTCAGTGATGTAACGCGTGGGAGGAGCTTAGGACGTTCAGTGCTGCAATACACCTGAAGGTTAACAGCAGCTGTTTCTCTATGGGAAACCTCGTCCACAGCGGCTGACTGCAATCTGCTTATTTGAATGCTTCTAATAGACCAGGAGTTTGTGAGTGTATCTCTTGTCCCTGTTTTGCTTATGTACTATCTAGTAAGTTCACTGCACAATGATCTATTTTTTCTTTGCTTGCTTTGCATAAAACCTTTATCCTGAGAGCCGAATCACCAGCAGTGTAATTGCTGAAGTGGGATGCAAGAAAAACTAAATATCCTGATACAAACGATCTAACCCAGTGAGTCAATCAATCTGGATTAAGGGAAGGAACTGTTTAATTATTTTTACTTTCTCCCACTATTTATCTCTGCCTGGACATTGTACTCAGAGTGTCATTATTATTTATTTATATTCACCGTCACATCACCAATTTGAAGATTTATTTTGGCAATTTTAACACATGTATTAGCACCATAATTATTTATTTATTTTTATTCACATGTATGCATTTTTTATTCCTGGATTCAAGCTTAGTCGCAGCAGCATATTGTGCACTATTTATTTAAAGCGCATCAATTTTATACTTAGTACTATTTGTTTGGTTATCTGATCACCCTATATTGATAGCAGCTTTAATTTACTGATTGTTTCATAGCACTAACTATATTGGTATATATATATTTTTTAAGCACAATTTATTTATATCACACATATCTATCCACATCAGCGCTTGGTTTTTATTCATTTTTTTAGGTGGGTGATGGGAGTCGGTGGGTGATGGAAGTCGGTGGGTGATGGAAGTCGGTGGGTGATGGAAGTTGGCGGGTGATGGAAGTCGGCGGGTGATGGGAGTCAGTGGGTGATGAGAGTCAGTGGGTGATAGGAGTCGGTGGGTGATAGGAGTCGGTGGGTGATGGGAGTCGGTGGGTGATGAGAGTCAGTGGGTGATAGGAGTCGGTGGGTGATAGGAGTCGGTGGGTGATGGGAGTCGGTGGGTGATGGAAGTCGGTGGGTGATGGAAGTTGGCGGGTGATGGGAGTCGGCGGGTGATGGGAGTCAGTGGGTGATGGGAGTCGGCGGGTGATGGGAGTCGGCGGGTGATGGGAGTCGGCGGGTGATGGGAGTCGGTGGGTGATGGGAGTCGGTGGGTGATGGGAGTCGGTGGGTGATGAGAGTCGGTGGGTGATGGGAGTCGGTGGGTGATGGGAGTCGGCGGGTGATGGGAGTCGGCGGGTGATGGGAGTCGGCGGGTGATGGGAGTCGGTGGGTGATGGGAGTCGGTGGGTGATGGGAGTCGGTGGGTGATGAGAGTCGGTGGGTGATGGGAGTCGGTGGGTGATGAGAGTCGGCGGGTGATGAGAGTCGGTGGGTGATAGAAGTAGAGGTTACTGCGAATATCTCAATAGGCTGATGACCACCTTCTACTGAACCTTCCTCACCAATCTTCGAATGAAGTGCGGGGGAAGGGAGGATAAGGTTGGTGATATGCAATGGAGGTTCAAAGTCCTTCCATTGCAGAGGTTTGTGAACGTCGGGGTGCGTATCAGATCTCCATGTATATCCAGCCATCCATGTCTAGGAGCACCTACCTCCCAGTGCCCCCTAGCAGACAGGGGTATGTTCTGATGGACCATTGGAAGCGGACTTTTTCCCCATGTCTGGATGGCGTGCGGCGGGTCTGATGGACCATTGGAAGCGGACTTTTTCCCCATGTCTGGATGGCGTGCGGCGGGTCTGATGGACCATTGAAAGCGGACTTTTTCCCCATGTCTGGATGGCGTGCGGCGGGGTCTGATGGACCATTGGAAGCGGACTTTTTCCCCATGTCTGGATGGCGTGCGGCGGGTCTGATGGACCATTGGAAGCGGACTTTTTCCCCATGTCTGGATGGCGTCCGGCGGGTCTGATGGACCATTAGAAGCGGATTTTTTCCCCATGTCTGGATGGCGTGCGGCGGGTCTGATGGACCATTGGAAGCAGACTTTTTCCCCATGTCTGGATGGCGTGCGGAGGGTCTGATGGACCATTGGAAGCGGACTTTTTCCCCATGTCTGGATGGCGTGCGGCGGGTCTGATGGACCATTGGAAGCGGACTTTTTCCCCATGTCTGGATGGCGTGCGGCGGGTCTGATGGACCATTGGAAGCGGACTTTTTCCCCATGTCTGGATGGCGTGCGGCGGGTCTGATGGACCATTGGAAGCGGACTTTTTCCCCATGTCTGGATGGCGTGCGGCGGGGTCTGATGGACCATTGGAAGCGGACTTTTTCCCCATGTCTGGATGGCGTGCGGCGGGTCTGATGGACCATTGGAAGCGGACTTTTTCCCCATGTCTGGATGGCGTGCGGCGGGTCTGATGGACCATTGAAAGCGGACTTTTTCCCCATGTCTGGATGGCGTGCGGCGGGGTCTGATGGACCATTGGAAGCGGACTTTTTCCCCATGTCTGGATGGCGTGCGGCGGGTCTGATGGACCATTGGAAGCGGACTTTTTCCCCATGTCTGGATGGCGTGCGGCGGGTCTGATGGACCATTGGAAGCGGACTTTTTCCCCATGTCTGGATGGCGTGCGGCGTGTCTGATGGACCATTGGAAGCGGACTTTTTCCCCATGTCTGGATGGCGTGCGGCGGGGTCTGATGGACCATTTCTAAGCGGACTTTTTCCCCATGTCTGGATGGCGTGCGGCGGGTCTGATGGACCATTGGAAGCGGACTTTTTCCCCATGTCTGGATGGCGTGCGGCGGGTCTGATGGACCATTGGAAGCGGACTTTTTCCCCATGTCTGGATGGCGTGCGGCGGGTCTGATGGACCATTGGAAGCGGACTTTTTCCCCATGTCTGGATGGCGTGCGGCGGGTCTGATGGACCATTGGAAGCGGACTTTTTCCCCATGTCTGGATGGCGTGCGGCGGGTCTGATGGACCATTGGAAGCGGACTTTTTCCCCATGTCTGGATGGCGTGCGGCGGGTCTGATGGACCATTGGAAGCGGACTTTTTCCCCATGTCTGGATGGCGTGCGGCGGGTCTGATGGACCATTTCTAAGCGGACTTTTTCCCCATGTCTGGATGGCGTGCGGCGGGTCTGATGGACCATTGGAAGCGGACTTTTTCCCCATGTCTGGATGGCGTGCGGCGGGTCTGATGGACCATTGGAAGCGGACTTTTTCCCCATGTCTGGATGGCGTGCGGCGGGTCTGATGGACCATTGGAAGCGGACTTTTTCCCCATGTCTGGATGGCGTGCGGCGGGTCTGATGGACCATTGGAAGCGGACTTTTTCCCCATGTCTGGATGGCGTGCGGCGGGTCTGATGGACCATTGGAAGCGGACTTTTTCCCCATGTCTGGATGGCGTGCGGCGGGTAACGGCAGGAAATCTGGTGCTCAGCAAGATGCTGAGAATTGGATGAAAAGCTGCGATGGAATGTCAAGGTGAGGCGTCATGTTCGAGGCATTTCCTCCTGCAGATTGGGTGACTGCAGAGTAAAAATAAATAGAAAGTATCAGACTTCCAGCGAAGAACCTGACGTCTTTATCTAGAAATGTGAACATGGAATTCCTCTCATGCTTCTCACTACCTTGCGAAGGTAAGTATCGGACTTTGGGAAAAGCAATCTGTCTTGGAAGCAGCAAGAAATCCGCCCCTGTCTAGCTAGTCTAAATAAAATGATGACTTACATCACCCCGGCTTGAACTTTCCACCACAATTAGCTAAAGTATCTCAATTTATCTTTTCCTGACAGTTTATGATTTTAAGGAAATTTGAGATGTTTTCTGAAAAAAAAAAAAAAAAAAAGAATTCTTAGCACCATCTGCCGGTGTGAAAATTAGCGGTGAGAGGCAAGAAAACAGAAGAGGAGTGTTCCTGGCTGTAATTAGGAGGGAGATTTGACTCTGTGGAGTCTCTCGCCTTGTCGATGAAGGAAAACATGGCGCACTCCAGATTAATGTGACTTCGATCCCAACTCCGGGACAACCACAAAGAGGCTCCTTCACTGGCAACTGGTGGGCGGGATCCAAAAGGTTCTCTGTTGTCACTGGAACAGGAAGTGGTGGGAAATCTTCCAATAGTGTGTCTAGGAGGAGATTTCCCAGCAGACATTTCCTCTCACTTCCTGTTGTTTTCCTGGGAGAGGAAGTGAAGAGGAACCCCCCCCCCCCCCCCCAATTGGGACTCGTGAAATAATTCTAACCATCCTCTACTGCGTCCAAGATATTAAAATGTATTGATCTTTAGGAGAAGATATATAAGAAAGCTTTGCGTAGGATGAAAGTTTCATGATGAATATAATAATAATGGGGCGAGAAGGAGGGTATCTCGGGGTCCTCCAGAAACCACACACAATCTTTCCCAGTATCACCATTTCAAAGGAAATCTCTTCTGCACCAGGCACTGGCTTTTCTTGCACATCTGAGTGAAAACACTTCATATTAAGTACCCCGGGAAACCATAACATGTCAGTCCACATTAAACACAACTTTGTGATGGAAGACCTACAAGACGTTGTAAAGTGATCCAAGGCAAGCCGTTCCAGCACTCTGGGGGGTGATAAGGAAATCTCTCCGACCCCCCTACCTGCTCCTTGTTATGTGATTTAAGGATCCATAGTCTGGACAATAAAAATGATATCTAAAATAAATCAATGATGTCAGGTGATGGCTGAGGCTATAATTGGGAAAAGGTGTCGGGGGAAGGGACGATGACTTAGATAGAGAGAGGAGATTTCTGGGAAGTTTATGGGAAACATCTGAGCAGATCCCAAACCTGCGATAAGGAATGGGGGGCTTCATACCTACCATATTTAAATGTCTTTAACTAATAAAGGACCACTAAAGGAAAATCTTCTGGTACCAATATGGGGGTAATGCCTGTCATCATAAATATAGAAACAAGACCCAAACCTGCAATCATAGTATTTATTTTCATTTCTATAGCCTTGTGCATTGTGGGGAGGGCTGTGTACTGGGGGGGAGGGGGGGTATGTACAAGAGTGGGGGCTGTGTATGATAGTGGGGAACATGTATGAGGGTGGGGGCTGTGTACAAGAGTGGGGGCTCTATTTAATGTGTACAAGAGTGGGGGCTGTGTATGATAGTGGGGGCCATGTACGAGTGGGGGGCTTGGTACAAGGGTGGGGCCCGTGTACAAGAGTGGGGGCTGTGTACGATAGTGGGGGCCATGTACGAGTGGGGGGCTTGGTACAAGGGTGGGGCCCGTGTACAAGAGTGGGGGCTGTGTACGATAGTGGGGGCCATGTACGAGTGGGGGGCTTGGTACAAGGGTGGGGCCCGTGTACAAGAGTGGGTGGCTGTGTACGATAGTGGGGGCCATGTACGAGTGGGGGGCTTGGTACAAGGGTGGGGCCCGTGTACAAGAGTGGGTGGCTGTGTACGATAGTGGGGGCCATGTACGAGTGGGGGGCTTGGTACAAGGGTGGGGCCCGTGTACAAGAGTGGGTGGCTGTGTACGATAGTGGGGGCCATGTACGAGTGGGGGGCTTGGTACAAGGGTGGGGCCCGTGTACAAGAGTGGGGGCTGTGTACGATAGTGGGGGCCATGTACGAGTGGGGGGCTTGGTACAAGGGTGGGGCCCGTGTACAAGAGTGGGGGCTGTGTACGATAGTGGGGGCCATGTACGAGTGGGGGGCTTGGTACAAGGGTGGGGCCCGTGTACAAGAGTGGGGGCTGTGTACGATAGTGGGGAACATGTATGAGGGTGGGGGCTGTGTACAAGAGTGGGGGCTCTATTTAATGTGTACAAGAGTGGGGGCTGTGTACGATAGTGGGGGCCATGTACGAGTGGGGGGCTTGGTACAAGGGTGGGGCCCGTGTACAAGAGTGGGGGCTGTGTACAATAGTGGGGGCCATGTACGAGTGGGGGGCTTGGTACAAGGGTGGGGCCCGTGTACAAGAGTGGGTGGCTGTGTACGATAGTGGGGGCCATGTACGAGTGGGGGGCTTGGTACAAGGGTGGGGCTCGTGTACAAGAGTGGGTGGCTGTGTACGATAGTGGGGGCCATGTACGAGTGGGGGGCTTGGTACAAGGGTGGGGCTCGTGTACAAGAGTGGGTGGCTGTGTACGATAGTGGGGGCCATGTACGAGTGGGGGGCTTGGTACAAGGGTGGGGCCCGTGTACAAGAGTGGGGGCTGTGTACGATAGTGGGGGCCATGTACGAGTGGGGGGCTTGGTACAAGGGTGGGGCCCGTGTACAAGAGTGGGGGCTCTGTTTAATGTGTACAAGAGTGGGGGCTGTGTACGATAGTGGGGGCCATGTACGAGTGGGGGGCTTGGTACAAGGGTGGGGCCCGTGTACAAGAGTGGGGGCTGTGTACAATAGTGGGGGCCATGTACGAGTGGGGGGCTTGGTACAAGGGTGGGGCCCGTGTACAAGAGTGGGTGGCTGTGTACGATAGTGGGGGCCATGTACGAGTGGGGGGCTTGGTACAAGGGTGGGGCCCGTGTACAAGAGTGGGGGCTGTGTACGATAGTGGGGGCCATGTACGAGTGGGGGGCTTGGTACAAGGGTGGGGCCCATGTACAAGAGTGGGGGGCTGTGAACGATAGTGGGGGGCTGTGTATGAGGGTGATGGCTGTGTTCGAGGGTGGGGGCCGTGTACATGGCTGGGGGGCTGTGTCTAAGTATGTGGGGTTGTGTATAAGGTTGGGGGCTGTGTACAAGAGTGGAGGCCTTTGTACAAGGGTGAGGGGATGTGTACAATAGCGGGGGGGCTTTATACAAGGGTGGGGGTTGTGTACAAGAGTGAGGGCTTTATATTATGGTGGAGGGGCTGTGTACAAGAGTGGGGGGCTGTGAACAAGGGCGGGGACTGTGTATGAGGGTGGGGCTGTGTACAAGAATGGGGGTTAAGTACAAGGCTGGGGGGCTGTGTATGAGGGTGGGGGCTATGTATGAGGGTGAGGGGTTGTATACATGGGTGGGAGCTGTGTATGACAGTGAGGACTGTGTAAAAGAGTAGGGATGTGTACGTGGGGGGGGGGGAGGCTGTATTTAATGTGTACAAGAGTGGGGGGCTGTGTATGGTAGTGGGGGCCATGTACGAGGGCGGGGGCTGTGTACAAGAGTGATGGATGTATTTAATGTGTACAAGAGTGGGGGGCTGTGAACGATAGTGGGGGGCTGTGTATGAGGGTGAGGGGCTGTGTTCGAGGGTGGGGCCGTGTACATGGATGGGGGGCTGTGTCTAAGGATGTGGGGTTGTGTACAAGGTTGGGGGCTGTGTATTAGAGTGAGGGGCTGTGTACGAGTGTGGGGGCAGTGTACGAGCGTGGGGGGCTTTATACAAGGGTGGGGGTTGTGTACAAGAGTGGGGGCTTTATATTATGGTGGGGGCTGTGTACAAGAGTGGGGGGGGGCTGTGTACAAGGGCGGAGACTGTGTATGAGGGAGGGGGGATCGTGTACAAGGATGGGGCTATGTACAAGGGTGAGAGGCTGTGTATGAGGCATGGGGCCTGTGTATAAGTGTGGAGGCTGTGTTCAAGGGTGGGGGCTGTGTACAAGCATGGGCGGGCTATGTATAAATGTGGGGGGGGGGGGGGGGGGTTGTGTACAAGGGTGAGTAGCTGTGTATAACAATGGAGGACTGTGTACAAGTGTGGGGGCTATGTATGAGGGTGAGGGGTTGTATACATGGGTGGGAGCTGTGTATGACAGTGAGGACTGTGTACAAGAGTAGGGGGCTGTGTACAAGGTTTGGGGGATGGACAAGAGTGGGGACTGTGTACAAGAGTAGGGGGCTGTGTACAAGAGTAGGGGGCTGTGTATGAGGTTTGGGGGATGGACAAGAGTGGGGACTGTGTACAAGAGTGGGGACTGTGTACAAGAGTAGGGGGCTGTGTATGAGGGTTGGGGGTGGACAAGAGTGGGGGCTGTGTACATGAGTAGGGGGCTGTGTATGAGGGTTGGGGGGTGGACAAGAGTGGGGACTGTGTACAAGAGTGGGGACTGTGTACAAGAGTAGCGGGCTGTGTATGAGGGTTGGGGGGTGGACAAGAGTGGGGACTGTGTACAAGAGTGGGGACTGTGTACAAGAGTAGCGGGCTGTGTATGAGGGTTGGGGGGTGTACATGAGTGGGGACTGTACGAGAGAAAAGTGGATCTGTAAGAGGGTTTGATTATGTCCTAAGCATAAAGTTTAGTCTTAAAAACAAATATAGGGAAAAAACCTTCGGGAGCCAGTGAGGGCTGTTTGAGGGCTCTGTGATGGACGGGCGATAGACAACAGGAAGTGACATGAGAACTTCAAAAAGTGCTGTCATGTGACCAATGTTTTAGGTAAGTTATTGGAGATTTTGGTTCAACTTTTATAAATGAAAACTATTGATTAGTGGGCAGAGAAGATAAGTAATAGACTGAGGAAGGGTTCTGGGCAGGAGTCAAATGGGGTTCCCCTTGGCTGAAGGCTGCAGCAACATGACACTGTTCATATGGAAATGAATGTTCTACTCACAAGAGGAAAAAGAAATAGCTTGGAGGAGTTACAAAACTTCTTCAGAAAAGTCCAGCTGAATGTGAATAACTCTCACTAGATACATCATGACCTGAATCCATGAGACCAACTACTACTAGATCTACCATGACCGGGATCCATGAGAATAACTACTACTAGATATACCATGACCTGGATCCATGAGAATAACTACTACTAGATATACCATGACCTGGATCCATGAGAATAACTACTACTAGATATACCATGACCTGGATCCATGAGAAAAACTACTACTAGATATACCATGACCTGGATCCATGAGAATAACTACTACTAGATATACCATGACCTGGATCCATGAGAATAACTACTACTAGATATACCATGACCTGGATCCATGAGAAAAACTACTACTAGATATACCATGACCTGAATCCATGAGAATAACTACTACTAGATATACCATGACCTGGATCCATGAGAATAACTACTACTAGATATACCATGACCTGGATCCATGAGAATAACTACTACTAGATATACCATGACCTGGATCCATGAGAATAACTACTACTAGATATACCATGACCTGGATCCATGAGAATAACTACTACTAGATATACCATGACCTGGATCCATGAGAATAACTACTACTAGATATACCATGACCTGGATCCATGAGAATAACTACTACTAGATATACCATGACCTGGATCCATGAGAATAACTACTACTAGATATACCATGACCTGGATCCATGAGAATAACTACTACTAGATATACCATGACCTGGATCCATGAGAATAACTACTACTAGATATACCATGACCTGGATCCATGAGAATAACTACTACTAGATATACCATGACCTGGATCCATGAGAATAACTACTACTAGATATACCATGACCTGGATCCATGAGAATAACTACTACTAGATCAACCATGACCTGGATCCATGAGAATAACTACTACTAGATATACCATGACCTGGATCCATGAGACCAACTACTACTAGATATACCATGACCTGGATCCATGAGAAAAACTACTACTAGATATACCAAGACCTGGATCCATGAGAATAACTACTACTAGATATACCATGACCTGGATCCATGAGAATAACTACTACTAGATATACCATGACCTGGATCCATGAGAATAACTACTACTAGATATACCATGACCTGGATCCATGAGAATAACTACTACTAGATCAACCATGACCTGGATCCATGAGAATAACTACTACTAGATCTACCATGACCTGGATCCATGAGAAAAACTACTACTAGATATACCATGACCTGGATCCATGAGAATAACTACTACTAGATATACCATGACCTGGATCCATGAGACCAACTACTACTAGATCTACCATGACCTGGATCCATGAGAATAACTACTACTAGATCTACCATGACCTGGATCCATGAGAATAACTACTACTAGATCTACCATGACCTGGATCCATGAGAAAAACTACTACTAGATCAACCATGACCTGGATCCATGAGAATAACTACTACTAGATATACCATGACCTGGATCCATGAGAAAAACTACTACTAGATCTACCATGACCTGGATCCATGAGAAAAACTACTACTAGATATACCATGACCTGGATCCATGAGAATAACTACTACTAGATATACCATGACCTGGATCCATGAGAATAACTACTACTAGATATACCATGACCTGGATCCATGAGAAAAACTACTACTAGATATACCATGACCTGAATCCATGAGAATAACTACTACTAGATATACCATGACCTGGATCCATGAGAATAACTACTACTAGATATACCATGACCTGGATCCATGAGAATAACTACTACTAGATATACCATGACCTGGATCCATGAGAATAACTACTACTAGATATACCATGACCTGGATCCATGAGAATAACTACTACTAGATATACCATGACCTGGATCCATGAGAATAACTACTACTAGATATACCATGACCTGGATCCATGAGAATAACTACTACTAGATATACCATGACCTGGATCCATGAGAATAACTACTACTAGATATACCATGACCTGGATCCATGAGAATAACTACTACTAGATATACCATGACCTGGATCCATGAGAATAACTACTACTAGATCAACCATGACCTGGATCCATGAGAATAACTACTACTAGATATACCATGACCTGGATCCATGAGACCAACTACTACTAGATATACCATGACCTGGATCCATGAGAAAAACTACTACTAGATATACCAAGACCTGGATCCATGAGAATAACTACTACTAGATATACCATGACCTGGATCCATGAGAATAACTACTACTAGATATACCATGACCTGGATCCATGAGAATAACTACTACTAGATATACCATGACCTGGATCCATGAGAATAACTACTACTAGATCAACCATGACCTGGATCCATGAGAATAACTACTACTAGATCTACCATGACCTGGATCCATGAGAAAAACTACTACTAGATATACCATGACCTGGATCCATGAGAATAACTACTACTAGATATACCATGACCTGGATCCATGAGACCAACTACTACTAGATCTACCATGACCTGGATCCATGAGAATAACTACTACTAGATCTACCATGACCTGGATCCATGAGAATAACTACTACTAGATCTACCATGACCTGGATCCATGAGAAAAACTACTACTAGATCAACCATGACCTGGATCCATGAGAATAACTACTACTAGATATACCATGACCTGGATCCATGAGAATAACTACTACTAGATATACCATGACCCGGATCCATGAGAATAACTACTACTAGATCAACCATGACCTGGATCCATGAGAATAACTACTACTAGATATACCATGACCTGGATCCATGAGACCAACTACTACTAGATATACCATGACCTGGATCCATGAGACCAACTACTACTAGATATACCATGACCTGGATCCATGAGACCAACTACTACTAGATATACCATGACCTGGATCCATGAGACCAACTACTACTAGATATACCATGACCTGGATCCATGAGAAAAACTACTACTAGATATACCAAGACCTGGATCCATGAGAATAACTACTACTAGATCAACCATGACCTGGATCCATGAGAATAACTACTACTAGATATACCATGACCTGGATCCATGAGACCAACTACTACTAGATATACCATGACCTGGATCCATGAGACCAACTACTACTAGATATACCATGACCTGGATCCATGAGAATAACTACTACTAGATCAACCATGACCTGGATCCATGAGAATAACTACTACTAGATATACCATGACCTGGATCCATGAGAATAACTACTACTAGATATACCATGACCTGGATCCATGAGAATAACTACTACTAGATATACCATGACCTGGATCCATGAGAATAACTACTACTAGATATACCATGACCTGGATCCATGAGAATAACTACTACTAGATATACCATGACCTGGATCCATGAGACCAACTACTACTAGATATACCATGACCTGGATCCATGAGACCAACTACTACTAGATATACCATGACCTGGATCCATGAGAATAACTACTACTAGATATACCATGACCTGGATCCATGAGAATAACTACTACTAGATATACCATGACCTGGATCCATGAGACCAACTACTACTAGATATACCATGACCTGGATCCATGAGAATAACTACTACTAGATCTACCATGACCTGGATCCATGAGAATAACTACTACTAGATCTACCATGACCTGGATCCATGAGAAAAACTACTACTAGATCAACCATGACCTGGATCCATGAGAATAACTACTACTAGATATACCATGACCTGGATCCATGAGAATAACTACTACTAGATATACCATGACCTGGATCCATGAGAATAACTACTACTAGATATACCATGACCTGGATCCATGAGAATAACTACTACTAGATCAACCATGACCTGGATCCATGAGAATAACTACTACTAGATCTACCATGACCTGGATCCATGAGAAAAACTACTACTAGATATACCATGACCTGGATCCATGAGAATAACTACTACTAGATATACCATGACCTGGATCCATGAGACCAACTACTACTAGATCTACCATGACCTGGATCCATGAGAATAACTACTACTAGATCTACCATGACCTGGATCCATGAGAATAACTACTACTAGATCTACCATGACCTGGATCCATGAGAAAAACTACTACTAGATCAACCATGACCTGGATCCATGAGAATAACTACTACTAGATATACCATGACCTGGATCCATGAGAATAACTACTACTAGATATACCATGACCTGGATCCATGAGAATAACTACTACTAGATATACCATGACCCGGATCCATGAGAATAACTACTACTAGATCTACCATGACCTGGATCCATGAGAATAACTACTACTAGATATACCATGACCTGGATCCATGAGACCAACTACTACTAGATATACCATGACCTGGATCCATGAGAATAACTACTACTAGATCAACCATGACCTGGATCCATGAGACCAACTACTACTAGATATACCATGACCTGGATCCATGAGAATAACTACTACTAGATCAACCATGACCTGGATCCATGAGAATAACTACTACTAGATATACCATGACCTGGATCCATGAGAATAACTACTACTAGATATACCATGACCTGGATCCATGAGAATAACTACTACTAGATATACCATGACCTGGATCCATGAGAATAACTACTACTAGATATACCATGACCTGGATCCATGAGAATAACTACTACTAGATATACCATGACCTGGATCCATGAGAATAACTACTACTAGATATACCATGACCTGGATCCATGAGAATAACTACTACTAGATAATGCAAAAAAAAAAAATGAGTGCCACATCCCGATAAATACAAATATTGAAGAAATTAGAAAGGAATGAAATTGAACACCTAAGTTTTTTTGTTTCTTTCTCATTTCTTCGATACCACTAGATATACCTTGACCTGTACCAATGGGAATAACTACTACTAGCTATCCTATGACCTGGGTGCATGAGACTAACTACATAGTTACATAGTTATGCAGCAGGCAGTAGGTGTACTCAACTGGACTTGCAGCAGGAGGATTTTTCCAATGTAGTTTGATCAATGCCAACATTGTGGCAGGGCACAGCCCGCCTTTCTTATGATAAATACAGTAGTCAAGCTACTTTCAGACTGGGGCGGGCGGGCGTCGGCGGTAAAGCGTTTACCGTTGTTTTAGCGGCGCCATTCGGCCACTAGCTGGGTGGTTATAACCCCCGATAGCGGCCAAAAAAGGGTTATAACCGCCCAAAGTTTGCCGGCGCTACTCCATTGTTTTCAATGGGCAGGGGAGCTTTAGGAGTGGTGTGTACATCGCTCCTACATCACAGCAAAGATGCGGCTTGCAGGACTTTTTTATCGTCCTGTAAGGGCTTTCTCACTGGAGAGGCAGGAGAGGCTCTTTACAGGCACTGTTTTTAGCGATGTAGCGCCTGTAAAGCGCCTCAGTGTGAAAGTAGCTTTACATACGCCGGTATAAATTCCCACAAGGGGTTGGCAGCAATAACAGCCGCGGAGCCTGGCCAACGACGCCACCCGCAGGCTTACTATGGAAGCCGAACATTCGTTGTCAGCCGTCCCTCCTCTACACTAAAGCCGGGCCTGGGACCCAATCATGTGACCGGACTGGAGCAGCTTCAGAAGAGGTAAGTATAGACATCTTTTCTTTCACAGGGTAGATGTAATAGTAGAATGGGGTGCGAGAAGGTTTTTAGGCCTAGCTAAAATCTGACTGGAATTGCACATGAAATGTTTCTGAAGAGCCAGAACTGTTTATTGATGGCTGAAGTCTCTCAGAATGCCGAGTCCTACGGTCACTGACATCTCTTCACATGGATTGTTGTATATGTGGCCCCTTTGGAGTGTTCCAGTACACGTCTGAAGACTCTTCTTATCGGTCGAGTGTTTTGTAGACGACCTTCTGTTCTATGTGTTCTTGTAGCAGATCCCGATACTTGACCCGTAGATTGGTCAGATGAAGAGCATTCCTACCTGAGAACTCGTCACCTTGTTTCCTCCTTGTCTTTATTTTAGGAGGACTCTTGTGGGTCCTTTGAGAAAACGCACCCCAATTTATTGCACTGAACTCTAGAAAAAAAGAAATAGAGCCGGGATCAAATATACGTTTGATGAATATGAGATGAATGTTTCCATCTTTACTGCCTTGGAGAGAAATAACTTAAACCTTAAAGGTCTGGCTCCAAGTTTGGGGTTAGGGTTTGACAGTCACACATTTGAATTATACATGACCTTTTTTCAGGGGTCTTGTGATCAGGACAAATGGGGTCCACTTTGTCTCTCCTCCAGCGGTGGGCGGTCTTCTATGAGTCTGAGAAGTTGTGACTTCAGCACTGTTACATAGAATAGTACTGAGAGCCCAGGCTAACGTGATGACACGCCCCAGGGGGCGTGTCCGTGACAACCTGTGCTCACAGGATGTGTCTTCAATGACAATCAGCATCCTTCAACCTGGAAGTCAGCTGATATTGCAGAACAGAGGAAGACATGAAGAGGGTAGTATTTGGAAATAAGGTTGGGAGGAAGGAGGCCATTTATTTGATTAAATTGGAAAAGGTGGAGATGTCCTTTAAATACTTGAAATGTTGCAGAAAGAAATTCTGAGATGCTTCTCCAATAAAGTGCTGCGTTTGCTCTGCAGGAACATGTGCTGATACAAAGCTTTCTCTGATTTCACTTCCCTGGAGAACTCTAAATGCTGCGCACACCTGGCTCACTTTACACGACTTCATACATGACGCTACTCACTGCCGAGGTCTGCTTAGAGGAAACCCATGAGGAGGAAACACGGAGGCTTCCATTGCAGATTGTTAGTATGAAAGGTATGAAAATAGGGAGTTCTGACCCTCTTCTATCTCTCTATGATTAGCGATCGGCAAATCCCCCCGGGTTCCATTCACAGGCAAATTTGGCAAACACGGCCAAAAATCCACAAATTGTGAACTTTAATGTGAACCCCACTAAAGGCAATGGGAGGCAAATCGTGAAAATCAGTTCCCTTCATTTTCAAGGAAAATAGACAAGGGATTGTCAAACAAAGGGCATCAGGAATTACATGGGGGTGAGGAGCACGGCACTAAAAGACATGTATTAAAGATTTTGCCCTCTTTTGGGGATGGGGGGGGGGGGGGTTATAAGAAATGGTCCTCCCCAAACAAAATATTGCATTAAACCTGTAGGTAAGTAGGAGAGCCAGAACCTTCGCTAAGTGCAAGAGTCTGATTGGTAATAAGGTTGGTGGCAGTTCCCCCACCCAGGACTGGGCCTCCCCCCAGGAGACAGGGCCCCAACCCAGTACAGTTCCCCCACCCAGGACTGGGCCTCCCCCCAGGACAGGTCCCCCTACCCAAAGAGAAGACCCCCACCCAGTACAGGGCCTCCACCCAGGACAGGGCCTCCACCCAGGACAGGTTAGGGTAGGGTAGAGAGAAGGCCTACACCCAGGACAAGGCCCCCAGCCCAGTACAGGGTCTTCACCCAGGACAGGGTAGGGTAGGGTAGAGAGAAGGCCTACACCCAGGACAGGGCCCCCACACAAGACAGGGCCCCCACCCAGTACAGGGTCTTCACCCAGGACAGGTTAGGGTAGGGTAGAGAGAAGGCCTACACCCAGGACAGGGCCCCCACACAAGACAGGGCCCCCACCCAGTACAGGGTCTTCACCCAGGACAGGTCCCCCCACCCAGGAGAAGGCCTGCAATCAGGACAGGGCCCCTGACGGTAATAACCCACTCTCACACACTCAGTCCAAAAATAGCGGAATGTAGCCCAACTGGGAACACTCACGGATGACAACAGCGGGTAGCGGAGCAGGTCTTAGCTGAACTGACAGCATCTAACTGGAGGGGCGGAATGCGGCCTGGCCAGTCCAAGCCTAAATGCGAAGGTGTTCAAGGAGAGTGACAGATCCCTAAGCTTTCCTTACTCGCCTGGAACCCTTTGCCATTGCTTATACTGTCCTTAGACCTGTCCCCTATACACTAACCACATGCTAAATGTGCACCAAACCCAGGAGCCAGGGTCTTAAATAAACCCTGTCTTACCCAAGATGGCTGCCAGGGTCACATGGGCTGTCAGCATCCAACCGGATCGCTGCCCTAGTGACCCAGGAAACCATACAGGAACCATGTTCCTCCTGCCTTCCTCTCCCTCTTCACTGCGGCTGCAGATGAGCGCCACCTGCAGTGGAGACAACAAAGTTCACCTGCTTACAATCGGGATGAACAAAAAAAACCTGACAGATCCCTGCATCAAAACAATCGATGTGATCTCCCCCGCTGCGCTATTGTATTGTGACACAGGGACCCCCCCCCCCCCCCCAAGAATACACTGATCAACGCTTGCAGCCATTGGACAAAAGCCCTGATTGAATGTTGGTTTTCCAACAAGACCATTCAACTGTTGAACAGACAGCAGTACACATGTACAGGACGTCGGTCAGTTTCTTCTATATTGGCCAACCTTTGGCGTGTATGTACCGGGCTTTACCCTGACACGGTACTGAAGAGGATGAAATAGATCTCATGACAGGTCCACTTTACATAAATCAAATCTCTATTTGTCGGACCGGCTCATTTATCAGAGCTCTGTGAATGTGGATTTGGTGGTGTGCATGAAAAGGCAGCCCCTCCCCCCCCCTACAATATTATGGCTAATTTCAGGATCACCCCACCCTTCGCTGCTTGTTATGGGCCTCTCATCTCCGTTAAATAAAGACTTCAATTTCAAGAATAACTCAGCTGGAGAAATCCAATTCTTGTAAATGGCCTGAGATGGGTGAGAATTGTGGGCATCGATCCAAGACTCTTCTATAAGAACATCTGCTCCGGGGTGGACTCCTCCGTCTCCAGGAATACGTCTCATTTTCAGGTTATTCTAATCCTGAGTCATGAAATAGTCCAGCATGGGAATCCTATGGCTATAGTACACCTGGGGGGGGGGGACAATAACCCCGGGACCAGGACAAACAGTATATGTTGGGCTGGTAACGATGCTGGCCATGATATGAACCCGCGAGGACGGCGGGGGGGGGGGACATTAACCCCGGGACCAGGACAAATAGTATATGTTGGGCTGGTAACGATGCTGGCCATGATATGAACCCGCGAGGACGGCGGGGGGGGGGGACATTAACCCCAGGACCAGGACAAATAGTATATGTTGGGCTGGTAACGATGCTGGCCATGATATGAACCCGCGAGGACGGCGGGGGGGGGGGACAATAACCCCAGGACCAGGACAAATAGTATATGTTGGGCTGGTAACGATGCTGGCCATGATATGAACCCGCGAGGACGGCGGGGGGGGGGGGGGACATTAACCCCAGGACCAGGACAAATAATATATGTTGGGCTGGTAACAAAGCTGGCCATGATATGAACCCGCGAGGACGGCGGGGGGGGGGGACAATAACCCCAGGACCAGGACAAATAATATATGTTGGGCTGGTAACAATGCTGGCCATGATATGAACCCGCGAGGACGGCGGGGGGGGGGGACAATAACCCCAGGACCAGGACAAATAATATATGTTGGGCTGGTAACAATGCTGGCCATGATATGAACCCGCGAGGACGGCGGGGGGGGGGACAATAACCCCAGGACCAGGACAAATAGTATATGTTGGGCTGGTAACAATGCTGGCCATGATATGAACCCGCGAGGACGGCGGGGGGGGGGGGACAATAACCCCAGGACCAGGACAAATAATATATGTTGGGCTGGTAACAATGCTGGCCATGATATGAACCCGCGAGGACGGCGGAGGGGGGGGCGGGGGACATTAACCCCGGGACCAGGACAAATAATATATGTTGGGCTGGTAACAAATGCTGGCCATGATATGAA